>OZ035857.1:2006955-2221955 GCA_964034905.1 Itoplectis maculator | reverse complement strand
CATACGCAGAGAAGCGGGGCGACCGGGCAAATTGCTCGGAGGCTCAAGAACTCGCGGATCGTAAAGGTAGTTCTACCGCGCGTCGCTATTCCACGAGTTTCTTGGGTGTGCTCGGCACCTCTCTGCCCCCTCCCCCCTCCCCCTCCCCCAGACCCGCGACTCTCTCGCTTCGCGCGACGTTTTCCCAGCTCGCTATCGCTCCTTTTTTCGCTCCTCGTCCCTCGCGCCGCTCGACACCGGCGACACTTGAGTGTTCGCCACGCGCGCGTCTCGACGACTGCGAGACGATTCGCGCGTGATTTACAAAGCCGCAGTCATTGGCGAACGCATTTACACGCCGTACGCATTGTCCGGTATGAAAATCCTACATGTTTCTCTTTTCGCAAGTTCGATGCATTCGCTTTGGCGATATTTTTCCAAACATTTTTCATCCACATTTTCGGCACCAAGGGAATGAATTCGCAGCCGTAGCCGAGTTTGCAATGTGTATCTGAAATTCGACTGTACCCGCACAATCGGGCCGTGAAACTGGATGAAAAGCCAAAGAATTTCGTTAGCCGAAATTAAAAGTTTCGTTGCACGTCCTGCACGCGGAGTATCGCCGGGGGTGGGAGGATGCGGAGGACTGCCGTCACGTCGAAACGTCGGTAATCCCGTCGGCGTCACTCCCGCGCGGCTCCGACGGACGCGCGGCAGTCGTTAAAGCGTCAAAATAAAAATCGTTTTGCCCGAACTCGCGCGGCGAGTGAATAAAATGAAATACGCGTTAAAAAAAAACGTCGGAATATAACTGTCCTCGTTGCCTTTCACGGTCGGCCTCGACGGGGGTCTCCGCGCGACCGGGTAGTAACGATCCATCAAACGTAACTCCGAGCGGCGCGAGCGCGCGCGTCGTGCCGCGTATATATCTTTTTGAATTTCATTCACTGTTTTCCCCCGATGGCCTCGCAAACCGGATCTGAATTTTATGAAGGAAAACGGGGGTTGGTGGGCTGGGTGGAGGGAGGGGGCGGGAGGTGGAGGAAAATAAAGCGCGAGATTAAGAGTGACAGAGTCAGAAGGATATGGACACAAACGCTCGGCTTCGAGATTGAAGAAGCGAGAGAGGGAGAGGGAGAGGGATGGTCGAATTGGAAAAATCGAGAGGGGTAGAAAGAGAGAGCGAGAGAGAAAGAGAAAAAAAAAAGGAAAAAAAACGCAGCTACGAGCGAGCGCGAGCACCAGCCGTTGTTGTATACGGTGTCGGTGCATGCTGATCGGAGGGGGTGGGGGTGGAGTTGGATGGGGTAACCTATATAATATGGGCTACGCGGCGTGGAGAAAGTATAGGAGCCTCGACTACCCTAGGCTATCGTTTACCAGGCCGGATTAAAGCGGATCGCCTGTATCCGACCAACAGGCGATTCCGCGCCGGGCATAATGGTCTTATTCGCCGCCGATAATTTTCAACTGCGGACCCGCCGTATCTCTCGCGCTGCTCGCTTCACAGTAGCGCCCTCTCCCCTCTCCCTCCCCTCGCCGTTCCGAGGACGCGTCAACCCCGGCGAGTTCGACCTCCTCGCATCACCGATACACACGACGCTCGATAGCGAAAAAGCCAATTCGGATTCGTTTTAAACCACCGATACCGACATCCTCGGGGGGGCTCTCGCCGTCGCCGCCGCACCGGTTAATCGCGAGGGCGTTCATTGGAAAATATATCGAGAAAAATGCCGTGGAAAATTGGAAAACAATACTTTGGCATAATTGCTCGTCTTCTTCATTCGCTTCTTCGCGAATTGTTGCGAAAATCGCAAGCTGAGCTGCACCGGGGAATAAATTTATCAAAGTCGAGCGGGATCAATAATAATAATATAAGAAAAACCTAATTAATTTTGACCGCAAAGCAGCAAAACGATAATTCTGATTAAAGCATATTACGTGATTAGCCGTTGTTACGTGACAACTGCAGGAAAAGCGTGTCACCCGAACAATGCACATTTTTGGATGAAGCAGAGATCGGCGGATACTGATTTCCCCCGGAATCGAGAGGATGAGCCGCGAGCGCGACGAGGGTGGCGAGGGGGTTGTAATGACTGAAGCTAGATGGGGTTCTGTGCACCCTGTTTCATTATATTCGCACATAGTATTCGCGTCGTATACGCATCTATGCATCGAGTGTGTGTGTGTAGCTGTAATACGCACACGCTCACACAAAATATATATATGTATATATACCACGCTCTAAATATACATATAAATTTAATGCAATAATGTTTTCCGTGTAGAACTGCGCACCGGCTCTTCATGCACCGAGTTTCAACCCCCGGCCACCGCGGTTGGGTCTTGAACCCTGTAATTGGGTACGTACCGCGAGGGCGTTTCCTCCGCTCGCTTCGTCCCTCTCGTTTCTGTCCCCTGACCCGGCATGAATTTTCCCCGAGCACCGCGTACACAACCCCCCACCCCCCTCACCGTCCCCTTCTAGCCCCCTGAGCCCCCCCCCCCCCCCCCCGCAAACCCCCGCAGCTCTGTCACACTTTCCACTTCTCTGCCCTCGCGACGACGACGCAGCCTCGCTGATACAACGCTCCGCAATTTAATTCTCAGTCAGTAGGGCGAACCGTCTGTCTGACTCTGTATTATTTTCGCCGTCGTTGACAAGCATCGGTACCCGTGTATATACAATATATATATGTATATACAAACGCCCGCGTCGTGTACAAACAATGAGCTTTCGACGATTCTGGAAAGTTTCCTCCGCTCCGAAAGGAGGTCGATGCGAGAGCAGACGTGAATGCGAAAATAAAAAGAAGAAACAAGCGTTAACTGTGCCACTGGTATTTTCCTACTTATCGCGACACACACACACATACACACCCGGCGACTGCCTCGCGTTTCGTCGACTCGCGAGATTAATGTAATTAGTAGACTGAGACGAGAACGAGAATCGATAGGGCCGCTCCATTAAATTAATTGCGCCTCTGTGTAGTGCGCGATTGTTGTTTTCCAGCCGCGTAACATATTGTGATGCGAATTGAAAATATGTACAAACAAAAAGCGCGATGGTGATCACGATGAGCGTCATCGGTGAGCATTTAAATGTGATTTTAATTACTCGGAAAACCCATGATGCATGTAACACACGATTCGTCATACATATTTCACATCGTAATATAAATTAATGCCAAGCGATGTGTGGCCTCCGAGATTTTCTGTGCCACATCAGACAGGACCACCGACAATACCATATCGACAACTGTTTGATAATTCACGTTGGACCAAAGGAGGTGCAATAATTAACGTGATTTTGATCCGTCGCACGATAGGCGCGCAAAAGGATGAAGGGGTTGGAGGGTTACAGGGTGGGGCGACGCGAAAAGGGGAGATAAAACGTATTAGCGTTGCAGGCGATGCGCCGCGCACATATCGCGGCAGGCGCGGAGGAAGTCTTGTTTCGCCGACGGTCGAAGGGATACCGGACCGGAAAAGCGCGTATCGTTCGTCGGCAACGGACTCCGCGCATCGAGTCCACCGTGGAAACTGCGCGCGTACATTACGTCCGCGTAAATATAGCGCGGCATCAGAGAAAACCGGTGCACGCACGACGGGGGATGCGCACGGTATCCACTTCTCATTCATTCGAAATTCTAAGCCTCATGAAGGATGCAAAACTCATTTGCGTTGTAATTAAGAATTTAGCGACGGCTGCGAAATTCACGTCGCTTCGCGCAACTCGGGAATGGAGATTGTCGGTGGTATCTGGCTCTCTGGCTTTCTCCGGGCTTCGCCCCTGCCTGCATCCCCACCCCCTGCTCCCCCTCGCCCCTTACCGCCCGAAACCGTGCCGACCGATACGCGCGCTCTATGAATTGCCGCGGAAGTGGTTTAGGTACTTTTTTTTTCTATTGGCTCGTCAACTAACGAGCAGCTGTAGACATCTCGTGTCAAAGAATTTTTATTTTAGACTTTTTTGCAGCGATAAAATGAGATGACTAATTTTAGTTCATTCTCTTCGAGAGGGCGAATTTGGAATGTTATTTTTATCCTCATTACTCGTTGAAGATAAATCTTGTTAGAGGTCATTGAGTTATCTAATTTTTTTTACTTTTTTACGATTTAAATGGAAAATAACACGTCAACATGTTGATCAATGCATTTCTGCTCGGTTCTAATGGGCACTGGATGATTTTTCGCGGTTTCTCGAATAATTTTCGACTCGTGCTCCGATCTATCCGCGCGTCACTTTTGCCCGCGCAGTTATTATTTTAGGACCAAACTAATGGATCGCAGTGGCGGGTCGTTCACGGCCGGCAGTTGCGTCAAAACGACGCGATTTTACGGCGGGCAGTATTAGCATAGCAAATGCCTTTGATGGGGCCGGCGCGATGCGAATAGCTGCTGCGAACGCGCGGGGCCTCCTCGCGCTACGCGCGGTATTTGATAACCAAACGAGAACGGAGATTGTGCGTTAGCGATACGCCTGAAACGGCCGCAACGATAGTACGAATGCGAGGCGCGCGGCACCGGGATTCGCATAAACCGCCGCGAATGGCTTGTGTCGTCTTTCCTTCGATTCCATGTGGTCCCCATCGACGCTTTCATCTTTTCCGTGAATTTCCGTATTCTCAATCAGACGTAATCGTTGCATAACATGATTAATCCTCTAGTAAAAAGTTCGCGATTGGTCGTTGGAAAACCGGCAGGTCGTTGTGTAATATCGCGAAACTTGACAGTTTGTTAGAAAAAAAAAATCGGTTTTTGCGCTTTTCCCTCGAATATTCTATTTATTTTCTCAAATAAAATAGAACTAAACTTTTTTTCGCAAAAAACGCAAGGTACGTACAAATTTGCGATTTTTAAGGGTTCGGATTGTCTCTAATAAAATCAATTAAAAGTATCTGAGAATGTTTTTCCATTTGCAACATAGTTCCACCGGTTATCCGAACCCGGTCTCACGTTTTCCTGTTCACCTAATATCCGTTCACATTCGATTCCGTGTTCTCTCATACTTGGGGCGAGAGGGTGGAGGGGGGAGGAAAAATCAGTTTCTCCTGTTAGAAAAAGAAAATCGATTTTTGCGCTTTTCTCCTCGAATTTTCTATTTTTTTCTCAAATAAAATAGAACTAATTTTTTTTTTCGCAAAAAAACGCAAGGTACGCGCGAATTTGCGGTTTTTGGATGTTCGGCTTTTCTCTAATAAAATCAATAAAAAATATCTGAGAATATTTTTCTATTTTCAACATAGTTCCACCGGTCCAACGAACCCGGTCTCACGTTTTCCTGTCCACCTGATATCCGTTCACATTCGATTCCGTGTTCTCTCATACTTGGGGCGAGAGGGTGGAGGGGGGAGGAAAAATCAGTTTCTCCTGTTAGAAAAAGAAAATCGATTTTTGCGCTTTTCTCCTCGAATTTTCTATTTTTTTCTCAAATAAAATAGAACGAATTTTTTTTTTTCGCAAAAAAACGCAAGGTACGCGCAAATTTGCGATTTTTGGATGTTCGGCTTTTCTCTAATAAAATCAATTAAAAATATCTGAGAATATTTTTCCATTTTCAACATAGTTCCATCGGTCCAACGAACCCGGTCTCACGTTTTCCTGTCCACCTGATATCCGTTCACATTCGATTCCGTGTTCTCTCATACTCGGGTCGAGGGGGTGGAGCGGGGGGAGGAAAAATCAGTTTCTCCTGTCGTCGGGCGCTAACGTGGCGAGAAAGATCGTCGAAGACACTTTTTCCCCGACATACGCCGCGTTGCATCCTGTTCACGTGCAACGAGCGAGATCGTCTGCCGGGCGTCTGGCGACCGCGCGGCCGCGTGCAGCCGGCGGGGCTGATCGTGTTAGTCGCGACCGAGCTGAATGTTATGTTCCCGGGCCCGGCCCACTCGGTGTTCCGCGTTCGCTCGCGATTTTCCGCCTCGAGAGCGGAAAGTGGGCGAGGCGAGCGCGCGCGCGCGCGCGTGGCTTTTGATGCGAGAAAAAGCGGTAACGGGGAAATAGGGTGACATTCTTCTGGGTTTACCGTTCCGCGTTTCTCGTCAAGGGAAACAAGTTTACTCTCGAGAGTCGCCGTCGTCGCGACCGCGGGGAGGGGGAGGGGGGGGGGGGGGGGGGGGAGAGGACGCGGGGGATGGCGAGACTCGCGGCGACGTCGACCAGCCGGGCGGTGATCGGAAAAGAAATCCAGCGACGAAAGAACGCGGAAAATCGCGTAATCTTGCCTCGATGAGCAGTGGAATCGGATTGCGGTCCGGGGGATGAGACCAAGATGGCCGAGAGTGCGGTGGAGAGAGGGGGATAGGAGGAGGAGGAGAACGGCGAGGAGGACGACGAGGAGGAGGAGGAGGAGGAGAGGAAGAAGGAGAA
The DNA here is from genome assembly GCA_964034905.1 of Itoplectis maculator. Taxonomy (NCBI): domain Eukaryota; kingdom Metazoa; phylum Arthropoda; class Insecta; order Hymenoptera; family Ichneumonidae; genus Itoplectis; species Itoplectis maculator. Next base: position 2,215,601 of record OZ035857.1, on the reverse strand, counting down.
ACAGAGGAAGAAACAAGAAGTGGGTTGGGTGAGTAACGACTACAACGGGAATGAAGATGGCGCGCCAGAGCGTCACCGCTTAGGGCGGTGGACCGTGTGGCAATCATAATCCGCGCTCCTGGTGCTCGAGACACAGTGGCGCGAAAAAAAAGGAAAAATCCCGAGATACAACCTGAAATCTAGCACACCTTCCGTCTCACCTCGAACATTCTTGCAATAAAAATCCAGCCAATAGAACTGCTGTAAAATCTAATTTGCAATGTTTTTTTTTTTTCAACCACATTTTTCCCCGTTGCTCTTTGCACGTTCGTGGGAATAACTAACATTCGCAAAGGGTCGATTGTGCACACACGAATGTCGCGCCCCTCGTTTTCTCGTCCCCGCGGGCGGAAAACCCTCCGTGGCATCTGAGGAACGTCGCGGGTCGAGGGTTTTCCGTGACGACCATGAGCTCCGCGCGCGCGAATTCCTACGGATTCCTCGACGATTTGCGAACGAAATTCACGCAGACGACGGGCGGAGCTCGAGACAAATTTTCCGAGACATCTTTGACGAGTGAAATTTGAATTAAACCGGCAAACCCTAATTAAATGTCGTTGGCGTGTCAAATTGCTCGTGGCTAAAAAAAAAATATCCTCGTATCGTACTCGACAATTGGAGGAATTAAATCGAACATTTCCTCATGACAAGAGACGTCAAGAAAGAGAAAGAGAGCCGACTGCAACGTCTGTGTGCACAGCGAATGATAATGAGCGAGTGCACTCGAGCGTGACGAAAAAAAAAAAGTAAAAAAAATTAGGTCGAGCCTACAGAGATGGAAGAAGATATAGAGAGATGGAGAAAAGGACACACGCGGATGATTCGCGGAGGAGCCTCGACTCGACTTATATTCCCGTCGTCTCCTCTGCGAACTCCGCATATTCCGTCTCCGTTACACGTCCTCGGTTATCCGATGTAGTGCGGCCGCCGCCGCCGCCGCCGCTGCGTCGCAGTTCCGCGGTAGCACGCGACGGAGTATTAGTCGGGAAACTCGAAAAGAATTTCCTCGCTCGGCCTGGTCGAGCGCCGACGCGACCGTCGGCCGCCACGAGAGAGAGCCCGGACTTTATGCGCGACTTTAAACTTTTAACGAGTCTTCTTTTACGTTCGACTCCCATTGGATTGGTGGCTTAACCCCTCGACCCCGTATTCTCTCCCTCTCTCCTTCTCGGAGTTTCTTCTCCTTTTCCCCTTCTCGCGTAGTCCGTTCGACTTGGCTCGCGGTTATCGCGGAGAGGAGGACAGAGAGAAGGAGTAAAAGAGAAAGAGTGTGGAAGAAGAAGCGAGGACCAGGGGAAGGGAAGAGGAAGAGGGGTGAGAGGGTTTGAGAAAAAAATTGAGAAGAACCGGAGCGACCCGGTCGTGGCGTGTGCGGAGTCTCAGGGCGGAATCGACCCACTGACGTCGCCCACCGCTGCTGCAGGAAATAATGACGGAAATGATGACGTCGCCCACCGCTGCTGCAGGAGAAAAAGGTTTGGTTAGATGTACCAATTTTTCATTAGTTAAACGAAATTGGTTATCGTAACCAACTGATTCCAATTATTTAATCGTTGTTGGCCCGACTAATGACTTGGTTGCTGCATCTAATCTGATCTTACTAAGTTTCCATTGGTTGATGCAACCAGAAGATCGCCTGGCGCATATACAACCAAGGCAGTTGGGTGCAGATAACCAATTTTTTTGTTACGCCAACCAAGTCGTTTTTTGCGTGCACTCGGCGAGTGGGGGGATAAGAGACCTCGCTGCCTTCCGCGGCATTGGCATCAGGCGGAAAGGAGCGGAAGCTAACGTCGCAACGTGCAGGTTGGCAAGGTGAAACGAGCGAAAAGAGTGGGCAGAGGGGTGGAATGAAAAAGGGAAAAATTAGATTGAAGGATTGGCTTTCGTCTGTAGCTTACGCGACGCTCGCTGACGTCGATCGAAGCCGCTGCAACCTGCACTCCCTCTCTCTCTCTCTCTTTCTCCCTCTTCCTTCCTCTCTCTCAGGTTTCATTGTGTCCACGAAGCCTGATTATATCTCCCTCGTTATCCTCTCAACGTCGTCCGCTACCCGCGGCAGCCGCCCCTGGCTATGGTTACGCGTCCCCCGGGTTTCATCGTGGAAAAGTTGCGCCGCGCTCGTTTTATTCTCTTCCACCCAAAATTCGCAATGCTCGGGTGAATGCATATTGCAAGGGCGGATACGCAACGGCGCAGATCGATGATGTGCACCGCTGAAAATATCTGGGTTCGTAAAATCTGAAAGGAAAAATAGAGACTGACGAGTTTGACGACCGCGTCGAGGATGCTCAGCTCAGCTGCGGTGAATCTGCATCATATATTTTGATGCTGCATTTTGCCTGATTTTTTCGCGTGCTCTTCTCGCGATTCTTGTCAAACGAGACGTATTTTTTTTTGTCATCAATCTGTATCGAGTATCACAGAGTAAAATTGTGTGTCATTCTGGTTTTGACGACCAATCCTAAACTCGAAATATTTCGTCTGCAAAATCGACGCGCAATCCCGCTCGAAACGATAATTAGGCGCGATGTTTAGAAACACTCGGGAATGCGTCGATGAATCCGCGCCGATCGCGCGAATTTTCGGAATCCAAAAGAGAATTCCGATTGCGTGGGGCAGTCAGTTTTGGTTGGCTGGTGCATTCGCGGAAGTCGCAGGTTGTGTACGGAGCCGATCGAATATTTTCATAATTCCCCCGTGCCCGGTGTTTCGACGTTATTACGAGCCGTCGACGAGGATTTGCCGTGCCGAGTGTGCGACGCGACTGCCAATTACTCCGGTATGTATCAATAACATTCGCGCAGACCCGCAGATCGAAACGACGCGCGTGCGCAAGGTCCGTTCGCGCCAATGGAATGCGCGCGCTCCGGCAAACGTGAAATTCGCTTTTTATTTCGCGCAGCGTCCGCTGTGACTTTGTTGACGTCGAGAGCGCGGTCGTCGTGTTAATGCGATATCGCTGGGGATCCGTCAGCGAGAAAAATACACCCATGCGTCATGCGCAATGAGAGTAAACAATACAGTTATTTCAAACAGGGATTTTCGAACATTGGGGAAAAACGAGGCAACGAATTTTTATTATAATTAAATGGGACGAATATGGAGTGAAAGCGGTGAATGTGAACTGGTCCATGTTTCATTGATTTAGCTATTTGGGTCAGTCCATATTCACGACTTTTACCCAATTTTTTCATGTGTCAAGAGCGCAACAATAAAACTTTAACGCGTCATCGCGAAGCGGATAGAATGTTCAGTGGAGTAACCGAGATTCTTCAAACCGACGATAACTGTATCATTTATCCCGTTTATCGTAATACAACCGTGCAATACTCACCCCACGCGTGGTGCTTGGCATAGGGATATCGTATTTATAACGTGGACTCACCTGAAAGCAGAGAAAATAAAATGGTTATTTTTACGATGGATTTTTCCCGGTGCACGACGTACATGAAAATATATATAGATATATAAATATATACAGACATACCCACATTGTGTGCAAGTATTGCGGAAGCGAAAAGTCTCATGAGGACATCCACACTACATGGAAGAATGGCGAGGGAGAGGTAAAAGGAGAGAGAGAGGGAGAGGGAGAGAAGAAGGAAGTTGTATGATGAGACGGCCGACAAAAGGACTGCGAAGAGACGTAATCGTGCGGCTTCTTCGACGTCAGAATGCCAGCGCCGCCAAGGGGTGGAAGTTACCGGCAAAGGGCGAGCAAAAGGGGAGAGAGACGTTGGGAAGTGCGAGAGAGTTTTCCCATGGAAGCGAAGAGTGTTGAAACGAAATGGGATAGGAGAGAACTGGAAAAAGCAGAGAAATCGAGAGAGAGAGGGCGAGGGAGAAGGACAGAGAGGAAGAGAAGGTGGAAAGCTCACACGAGGAAAGAAGAGAAAACACCAGGGCGAGGCGGAGGGTGCGAAGACGGTAAAAACTAGATTTCTCGATTGCCGAGATTGGCTCGGTTGTCGGTGTCGTTCTCGTCTTGCGACAAACGTCATTTCGAGTTCTCTCTCTCGCTACCTTCCTCTCGGTCTATATAGTATATCGAGTCTTCTGGGGAGATACAGCGAGTATACGACGAGGTATCGGTAGAAAAAAAAAGGAAAAAGAAAGTAACAACGTGAAGGTCTCTTTACGTTAGGTACTCGTCGTCGTCCTCGCTGTACAAACGAAAATCGTTTCATTTTGCGCCCAGAGCTATTCCACGGGGCTTCATCCGACATTTTTCTCGTTACTCGATGCGGATCATAATAATGCGACTCTGCGCACCGCCGACACCGTAAATAAGAGAAAAGAACCGGGCGAAGCTCCGCAGTCGCCCAGTCGCCCGGGTCTTCTCGCGAAGCGGTAACGTTATTTTCTCGCTCCGTTCCCGCCGACGTCGGGAATACGCGTCATGGTTCTTCCGCACATCCAGCGCCACATTAGCGCACGGCTGACGGCAATTCGCGTTTTCAAGGCTTCGGCAAAATGTCGACGCGAAAAATGCAACGCGATATCAGAATATCAGTGTCTCCGGATAACCCGAAGGGGCGATAAAAATCTTCGACGCGTGCGCGGAGTGAAGGATGTGAAAAACATTAAACGTGGCACACATTTCGCGGCAGACGCGTCGCCGGTTTGGATATTACAAAAAAAAAAAAAAAAAAAAAAAAAAAAAAAAAAACATGAGAATTTACGTGAATTTCTATCTACCGCGAAAATATTTCTGAAAAATTCTGCAGCGAAATATTTTGCGTCGAGGCATCGACATCGGGCGATGCGATCGCCCTGTTTTTTCCACCGACGTATGGTAATTTTTTCCTCCGATCCTTTTCCATTCCGGAGCGCGCGCGCGTATCGCCGTGCGCGTGTTTACGCGCGGAAAAACCGAAAAAGTTTTGGGGGAAAAATAAAAACCGGCGAAACGAGGTAATAACGCGGCCCCGATATTTCCTCGTTACTTTTGCCTCCGCCTCGCGCGGTCATCCCTCAAGCCCCTCGGACCGCGCGCACTCCCTGTGCGCGCGGGGCTCGTTCGCTCGCTACTTTGTACGAAAATCAGTATTTACTCATCCGCAGCGTTTTGCCGGACTCCGCGTCTCTCGACTCGCGCGCCGCACACGCATGAGTCACGCGTCGACGTTCCCCGTGTGCACGCGCGTGCCTCAACATCACTCCCCCCCTCAGCCGCGTGCGCACTTTACACGCCGCGCGCTGCTCGTCGGCGTCGTAAAAAGTCTCGGGCGCGTTTGCGTTCCGCGAAACTCGGCGAGTTACTCGGATATCGCGCTGGTGGTGCAGTTTGCAAAATAATTTCTAGTTTGCTCGCATCGGACGAGCGAGATTTCTCCGAGGCATCCGTCTCTCCTCATCGTACAGCGAGCCACACGGCCAAACGAGAGATACAGATTTTTTTTTATGTACATTAACGCGTTTGCGGAAAATCGTCATTAAAGGGTTTTTCAGAAATTTGAAAAGATACGGCGAGATTAAAGTAGGGTAGAAGTTGCGGTTTTGGCCACCGACTTCGAAAGGACAGAATTATTTATATTGTTGAAAAGAAACAAAATTGTATAAATCATGTTGTTAATTTGTATGAATACTTTCCAAATTTCAACATAAAAATACAGGAAAACAATAATTTTAAATAAATTATAGTGAAAATGGCCACAAATGGTACAGTGGCCACAACCAATTTCATCTACCTTAGACGCTGGACTTGATAGTACAAATCTCGAAAAAAAAGCTTGACGGTCGTTTGCTATTGTTTTTATTTGAATGACCTGAGCTTCTTAATTTTATTTCATGATTTTATTTTATGTCATAATTATCGCGGAAATTGAGACGATGACAATGACAGAAGCGATAAATTCGAATCCTTCGTTGATTCTACGCTGTAGTCTCCGCTGTATTCACTCGATTTCTCACTCTCGATCGTCCTGCTGGCTTTCACGCTTCCCTCTCGATCGCGTCACTGCATCGCTGTCTATTCGCTGCTCGATGGCTCCGATATTTTACGCGATATTCTCGTCATCGGTCAGACGAGGCGCCACCCGATAGAGCGATCGCGGGACCGAGTAACGACGTTGTCTCCGGAAAACGATTCTTCACAATGAGGTTCTTCTTTCGCTCCGGGCAACTTTTCGCCATCGTCTTCTCTCACCCTCACTTACGATCTTGCTCTCCGTCAATTTTCATTTTCTCGAACCGAGATGATAAAATGAAAGTTATTAAAATCGTCCCTCACTTTTTGTAAGCGGCAATTTTATCGGCTTTGTTCTAAGTTTTTTTTTTTATTATCTAGCAAGAAAAACATGTTTCTCTTTACTGCACAAGGAATTTTTTGTTTGAGAAAAATATATTCACTTGATGGAATAGCTACACGTTCATATATTTTTCTTTTCTTTTTTTTTTCGAAAAACCATTTGTTGTGAATAAATATTACGTCACGTCATCGGACGAGTGTCAGGCGAGTGCCAGGTGGAATGTACAGGTACGACGAGACGCACGACCGACGAATTGATTGACTCTCGCGATTAGAAAATTTATGAACTTTCGAAGGGTAAGGCACTGAATATCATAGCGTGTCTCGTCGACGCCGTCGTTTCGATTCCGCGATACACATACACACGAAGGGATATAAAGCGCGCGCGAGTTTCCGTGACGCGAGGCCGATTCGTATACGTCGCGAGTGTGATGTGCCCCGCGCGTCGTGCGGCTCTCTCGTTCGTTCGAAATCTTCGCTCGAAATCGAAATCTCATCTCGACGGCGAAATGTACGAACGACAACGTCGACGTGCGATTTCATCCGGCGTCACCACTTCCCCCGCTCGTATTCACGCAAATCCCGCGGCCTCGCTGCATCCCCGCCGCAGCTTTACACTGTTCCAAACGCGCGAGCGCTCGCGTCGTAATCCCGAAGACGATCTCGGAGATCACCGCGGTGATATCTTTCTCGCCACCTCCCCCCCCCCCCCATCCCGAGTGCGTCACCCGCGGGAAACGATCTCGTACGTACTGACTCGCACGTAACTTTTTTTGCATCTGCGACATGGAAAAAATAAATAAATAAAAAAATCCGTCGCAGCGGTGGATGCACGAAACGTGAGGGTTGAAACGCCTTCCCGATGGGGTGCCTAAGGTGCATGAAAGGAAAATGTAGACACGATGAAAAGCGCCAAGTTACCGAAAGATAAAAGAAAAGAAAAAAAAAACAATGATGTTTGAGATAGATGGACTATTGAGGGAAAAATTGAGGTTCCGTGTTTCCGGATAGTCAACATCGCGCGGAAGTGTGTGAAACTGTTATTACCCGTCGTCACCCAATGTTTGCGAGTACGGAAAAGCCGAAGGGGTGCTGCGTGAGTGTCGAAGATTTTTGACAGCAGCGTTGAAAAATAGTGACACGGGGTAGTAAAAAAAGCAGAAGACATTGTTGGCACGTTATCAGGCGCTGTGCGTGTCGATGCTCTTCGTGACGGGGATGCGTATCGCGTAAGCGTATTCAGCGAGCGCCAAAGGAGCACCGATAAATTCAACCGTTTGTCGAGTTAGCCGAGGAGCGCGCCGATGGCACGATAAACACACGGGTGCGGCGGAATGCCGACGCTTTCCGCGTGGAGTCGAACAGCCGAGGGAGAAAAGGTGGCCTCTATTCGAGAAGAAACGATCGATGAGCGCCGACGCGAGTGACTCGCGGGAAGTGGGGGGGATCGGAGTTAGTAATAATGAGATCCCGACGAATATGGATGGGTTAGTCTGGTGCGTGCGGTGAAGAGCCATCGAGAGTCGAATCCAAGCTTTCGGTACTCAGACGTTTCTCGTGCGAGCGATGGAAACCGCTGCTTGCGATGAATCAAACGGAATTCGGATGAAGAGGGTGAAAAATCTCCCTTAAAACGTTGTGGCCTCATTTTCCTTGCGAAAAATGTGGCGTTAAAGCAGAAAAAAAGTAAAGTTTTAATGACAAGTTCCCGTAGCTTTCGCTTGAAAACCAGTTGATGATTCCTATGTCGAATTACCACTGAAGAATTGTGGAACAGGTTTGGAATCAATTTCACCAGGTAGGATTGGTTAATCGAAATGATTCCATGGCTTTGATTAATATCGGAATCATCTAGCCGTGGCCAATTTCGAGATAGATGATTTTCGATCAGACACGTGATTGACCGGACCCTCTGTAGAATCCCACACATGTATATTCGGCGCAAGGGCATTCGGTATATTGGTTTCCGCAGGCCTCGCGACCAGGGCCAATGGAACCAGAGCCCTCGGGCCGCAATCACTTCATTCACAAACAGACTTTGCCTTGCCGACAACCCTTCGATGTTCGCACTGATTAGGTTTCAGGTGTTCGTGACAGCGCTTCGCGGATCAACCCGTTCACGTTCGATTTAGCTCCCAACCGGAGACGTTTCATTCGATTTGTTTGTGTCGACGCTCACGAGCGTTATCCCTTTTTTGTTCAGCTCCGTCGACGTCAATGGCACCTTCGGCATCGATAACGAAGTTGATCGTCAAGCGCGCCACGAGAGCGAATGAATTGGGTAGGCGTTTGAAAAAAAGAGTAGAAGACCCGTCGCTGCTTCGACGACAATCAAAATCACAACGTTAGTCGACCCCTTCCAAATCATAGTCGTACTGTTTCCAAACAAGTCGCCCTAGAAACAAAGTAGAACCTCTCAGTCGTCAGTTTCTCCGATAACAGTCCTTGGCATCTGGATCAACCTTTGTAAAAAAATCACTACCCGGCAACACGTCACCCTCATCCACTTTCGCAATGACTTCCATATTACGCTACCAGCTTCGTTGGTAATACTGGATTCGACTGCGTCGTCACGGAGCTCAAAACCAAACGCCCGTAGAGCTTCGACTGCATAATCAATGGAACCCTCGTCACCCGCAGATCCAATACTTAAAACCACAATGCCCACTTCCGTCTCTACCGCGCGCCGCGTCGATAACCCGGCGTGTAACGCTCGGCGCGCGCTCCTCAGCAATTTGGCGCAGGTAGTAGGAGGTACAACATCGACGCCGTTTCGTAATAGCCGAAATCAGATTGAACGCTTTACGTCTAATACCGAGGCTGAAGACGGCGGCGGGGAACCAGGGCTAATGGGACGCAGAGTGTACCGACCTTTGCCGAAACTACGTTCGACGAGGTTGCGGACGAGGGTGAGGGGAGAGAGGGGGGTACGAGAGAGTCTCAGCTCGCGCGCGCGCGTGCACGACGACGTACGGCCGCACGAATTACCGGGCAAAGATTACCTCGAGGAAGCTCGCGCAGGTACACGGGAAGCACTGGGTGGGGAGAAAGAGGAGAGGGACGGGGGCGGGAGCGTTGTACGCCCGACGATATAACTCGCGGCGTCGGGAGGTGGAGAACGAGATAGTTGCGATGCTCGGGGTGCAGGTGGAAGGCGGATCGAAGAGCCTCCGGACCTGCATTCGCGAAGCCCCTTCATCCCGTACCTCTTGCTCCAGCACCTTCGCCTCCTCCTCCGGCCGCGGCTACCTGTGAGTCGTGATTTTGCCAGGAAATTGGAAGTTTGACTATAGCAACTGCATGCAGTTCCCTCGCTTTCTCTCGTAGCTTAGAAACCGTCGGAACGCGCCGGCAAAGTGCTCTTTGCCGGAGCACCGAAGGTGAACCACTTGCCGTGCACCCCTGCGCACCCGCTAAGCACTTTGTGGCAAAAAGTAAAGCAATGCGGTCGGGTTTGTAGGTAGCAGCTCCGTTGCGCCGTTGTAGTTACGCCGTGCAGCACCGAAAAAGAGACCTATGCTAGGGCGCACTTTGGATTGCAGACGTCGGGGCTTGGAAGTCATGTCCGATGAGGATGAGCGAACGAAGGAGTCTAAGGCTGATAACGACGGGGTATGGATTAGAAGGTCGTGCAATGCCTGTTCCAGGTGTTCAACTATCGGGAAGTTTGCTCCGTGAGAAATCGGGCAAACTCCTGATCACGGTCTTGTTTCACTCCAACCCCGGGGTCTCGTGTAACTGCGTTAGCTACGGCGCAGTCACACGTGAAGCGCGTACCGAATCCGATGCAGCGCAAAGTTATATGTATTTTGAATATTGGAGTATGAAAATCAGTTGCATGTTTACGACACGAGCCGCCGACGACCGGCGCAGGCAAATCCGCGCGTCGCGCGAGAGAACCGCATAGCCGCGGTTGGTAAACGGACTCCGCGAGATTTAGTCCCCCATACATTCGCGGCATTATTTCCCCCTTCCTAAGAGCTAGACACGTGGTGTGTGCGAGCGCGAGAGAGAGAGGGAGAGAACGGCGCACAGTCTCGAGTCATCGATGCATATTCATACGAATTAGCATAGCTTCGCCTTGTAAGACAGAGGGCGAGGGAGCGAATAGCGAGAGGGAGCAGCGACGTTGGCGAACATCGGGACTGCTACCGCGTGTTTGTGTGTAGCGCGCAGCACCGGCGAAGTGTGGGAACTCCAGCCGAGGACTGGAATACACCGCGGATACGCAAACCAGACAGCCGTACTTCACGGATAATTCTATATGGGCACGGGAATGAGGAAAGAGGGCCACCCACCAGCGGCTCAAACTTCGCCACGATGCTCTCTCGCCTGTGTGTACCGGGGCTCGGCGGAACGAAGATATGCATGAGGAAAACAAGCTGAACTCCGAGTCGGTCGAGGTGAGGAGTTCGGGAAAAGAGAATCACCAAGTCGACGGGTAACGCGCATAACTTCCCTTCCAGAATCCGAGGTCCTATCAGATTGTGGAAAAACCTCGGAACACGGGGCGATGAGGGGGGAGACCTCAATCTGTCAAAACCTCAAACGGCTCAGACTGTATTAAGAAGAATCGTGAGCTTTAACTGCGAAGACTACGAAAGCTTCGCTGTAGAAAATTACAGGTCTCTCTCCGCGTACAATATAAATCGCTTTTCTCTTCTTTCCGGACAAAAAATAATTTACCATTTTTTTCGGTTAGACATGGTTTTTTACCGGAAAATCGCGTAAGCCCGTTATAAGGAAGAAAGATTGAGGAACATCAGAGCCCCGTGCGGTGTGTCTCCTTCGCGGGAGAATCACACGGCGAATCGGAAGAGCCGTGATAAAGAGAGCGAGCGAGCGAGATACGGATTCCGTCACGTTACCGTATAACGCGGCTTGCGACCCCCCCGGCATTCAGTCAGGAGCAGCAACGCCAGGGCCCGGGGAACCCTGAGTCAATGTCGCGATTTAATCCAGACAAATGATCTCGCCCGGCTCTGTTGTTGCCCGGGCTGCGCGGCTTCCACCTCGCTCGCTATATTCCACTCGTTACACTCGTCCACCCCCAACCCCGCCGAAACCCCCGATGGAGTGACGGAGTCGATTCTCGAGGCTGACTGGCCGCTCCCAACGTCCTGGAATACGCGAGACCCGGCTGCCAGCGAGCGATACTCTCGGTTCCACCTCCGGCGATACCGCACCAATCCCGTGACTCGACATCTTTACTCCGACCGAGTTTACCGAAGCGATCCCCGGGAACTTTTCGGATTCCGATGTTGCGCTTCGTCGATCTTGTTTTGTCGAAAATTCCAGCGTGAACGCGGTGCTTTTCTGCTTTGTTGTTATTATTCAATCGAGCCTCGAAACCTCTTCACGCACGACCCGCAAGTCGGAATTGTCTTCGGGTGTGGCTGTTTCGGGAAGCAGGACGAAGCCACCCCTAAAAGGATATGGATCAGCGATGAGACAGAAGCTGAAAATGCTCGGAGGCGACTGGAAGGTTATGCAAACACTCATCGAGGCATCGCTCACGGCAGTCCCAGTTTAGCGAGAGGCAAAGCCGAATTGTTATCCCCCGATGCAGCATAGACATTCAATGGACTCCACCGACAAGCCGGGATACGCGCCGCATGGCTTCGGATCTGTCGGATCGGCGTGACTCACCGACCCTTTGAGGTAAAGCCAATAACTAGCCATTAGCACGATGCGTCTCTTTCCATCGATTCCAGTTTCGCACGCGCCCGATTCCTGGGAAGTGCGCAACCAATCACCGTCGGGTGGCCAGGGACTGTGCGGGCCACCTGTTCGACTCGGAGTTATCAACGTGTTCGCCTTGCCGCGCGCGCCGGATTCCAGGTACCTTGTAATATCCCGGCTATTTCTCTCGCTCTTGCTGCGGCATGGGCTGCATCCACCGTTGTTGAAGCCGCCAGGGTTGCCGGTGATACTCCGGGCCTGCCGGGATCTCTTGTTCCTAATGCCACTCCAATCAATCTGGTACGCGGCGCGCCTATCGATCCTGTCTGTGTTAATTCATCACTCGGTGTACGGCTTTAATTATGACAGATGCCTGGCGTAGCTGATTCCCACCGCCTATGGCTAACCCGCCGTTCGGCGCTGACCTCAGTGCTTAGGGATTTTCGGTTGATCAATGGAAATATCGATACGGGCCGTCTGACCGTCCGGATTCTCAAGATATATGCCTCAATCCTGTCTCTCTCTCTCTCTCTCTCTCTCTCTGTTTCTATCTATCTCGACCTCTGTCTATCCTCTCTCAGTCTGCCTCTTCGACGTAGGAAGCTCCTTCCTGGAACCGGGGATTTGCCTCACCGGATCGGGGCTGGCTATGATGCAGCGCAAATCGGGCAGCATGACGGATCACCGTCTACATTATTTGTCTTGGGCCGGCGATGACACACAATTCAAGTAGCGTTCTTCGACGATTTCTCCATTCACGTCACGACGACCACGAGCATGACCGGCGCGTATCACCGGAGTTACGGCAAAATAGCTGAGCTCACGGTTGGTCCACATTGTCTGCTGGTCAACTGATATCAAGTGTCACTCAACTTCAGGATCCCTGATAAATAAACTTTAAAACTTCAGTCGCTTCAATGTCGACAGGTCAAAAGGAAATGCCTGAAATATGTTTGAAACCTTTTCACCCTTTGGAAAACAAAACGCCCTTCGTGAAAACCATGTAGAGCTCTATAGGTCCCATGCAGAAGTGGTTTATGCATCACTCGCACCCACTCCCCCACCCTCGCTGTCCCTTTCCACCCTCGACATAACATGGTTACGCGTTTTTCATCGCTTTTACCGAAAATTAATAAATATTTTACACCCCGGCAGCCCTGGGCTTAATGGACAATATCGTCCGTGCGTTCTCGCGCACACAACGTGCTATATCATCCCAACTCATTGCTTTAAGCGCCCGCAGTGTTTTTATCCGGTATTCGTATTTCCTTTGTAAAACCTAGGGTTGTGTGTGTGGGGCCTCCTATAGCAGCAACTCCACATGCCTATGGTGTATACGACCATACACGCCCACTCATAAACGCGGCTCGTGCAGATAACGCTTAATGCACCATGTCGTTATTTATACGTGCTGAATGCGCTTTTTCTAGCACGCACTATTTCTGCACTACGCAGAAACATGTAAGGCTGATGTTTATTTTACATACTTTATAATTAACATTATCGTTAAACTTCGTGACATGAGTAAGAAATCGTTTGCTCATAATTGTTTTTTTTTATGACCTTTCCGGCACAAAGCATTTTTTCTTAAAAATTGTAAAGTGAGAACATCGGCGGACAAATCGTGATTTTTGGCCAATTCCAGGACCCCCCAAGAAACCCCGAGCTCAGGGGATGATCGTAAACTTTTTCCTCATTACAGTCTAGCGTTTCCGTCCCCGCAATCTGGCTGCTCAGCTCGTGTTTAACGCTGCACGGACGCTCCATTCACCCGTACACTTTTTTGGAACACGAGAACGAAAGGAAAAAAAAATACAAAACAATTTTCTGCGTACCGACCGTAGTAGGTAGAGAGCAGAGGACTCCGCAACGACCCCAAGAGCTTATGCGCTCTCGTCGTCATCTCCGCGCATTCCCTTTTTGCGGCGAGAACAGCAGTTTCGCCCTCTCTGTCTCTCTCTCTCTCTCCGCCTCCCAACGTGAATATAGTAACCGTGGTGCATGTAACTGTTGAAGCACCCCGGGGAGGTGGGCGGCAGGGGGTGGACGGGAGTTGTCTCTGTCTTCGGTCTACCGTTACTATACACGTTTCGCATCTTCGCATCGCAGGTCTCCTTCCGTCGTTCTCTCTGCATACCATTGTACTGCACTCGCAGTATTCCCTCACTCGGCTCAACACGCGGAATCCTCGTTTTCTTTTCGCGATATACCTTCCATTCGCTCTCCGAATTCCGATGTCGTGGACCGCCGCCGCCGCCGCCTCCTTTTCTCTCGTTTCCCTCTCTTTTTTTTTTATCTCTTTACTTCCCCACTTCAGCCGCTCGTTGCGCTCGTCTTATTTTTCCCTCCTTCGGGCGAGCAGCTCTACGTGTGAGCACGTTCGGGCGGCAGAGCAAGAACTCTCGAAACTCGAGTTCCCAGGACGACGACGACGACGACAACGACGAGGAATAATACCGGGTACCCGCGCCGCTGCTGGTACTACAACCACGACCGACCCTTACCACCACTGGCGACTGCTACCACTTCTATATCAATACCAGTACCACTAGGACAGTCTCACGACGCTCTTTTCGGGCGAACGACCCCCCGATGTCCGGCTCATTTGAATACGAATACATTTCAATTTCATCGAAATGCGCAAAGTTCACCGGTCGCGCGCGTGCGCCGGAAAAGAGGGGAAATCGCGTGTGGACTTCGCGACGGCCGTGCCAAGGATACAAGGGGACGTCGACGGGAAAAAGAGTAGGTGAGGAGCGGAAGACACGAGCTTTCCGCGGACTGGAGATTTTTTTAGTATTTTTTTTATTTTTCTTCTTTCATTTTTTTTTTCAGCTCCGTCGCGGTGACGGTACGACCGTCGTCTCTCTGGATTTTTTTTTCGGGGCTTTTGTCGTCTCCGGCACAGAGCGGATTGTTGAAAAGTTCCGCTCGCCAATGTCGAGGCACCGGGGGTCAAACTGCGCTCGCAGCGGGAGCGATAAAAAAAAAACAGAAAAGGGCTACTCGTATCAGGAATCTCGACGCGAAATTCGCGGTTTCCAGGCCGAGAAATATGCCAGGGCCGCCGGGACCCCGCGGAGCTGGAATGTCGGGATTTATCCTGAGGTCTTCGCGGGTGGCAATAAACAGCGAGCGGGCGCAATCGGAAGAATCAAATTGCAGAGACGACGCCCTGACATGTTTTTGCCAAAGGTGAAAATAAAAAAAGACATCTGAGTTATCTCGTTCGCATTACATTTTTTACAGACTCGTTGAGTCTGCCAATGTCGTTCTTATTCCTATTATTTTTTACAGCTATAATACCTAAATTTTGAATTTCGTATTATTGTTATACTTCGACCAACTAGAAGGCCCCTAAGATGTCGGTTTTCAAAAGCATTGTGTGTGTCTCTTTCCTCTCTCCCTCTCTCTCTCTCTCTCTCTCTTAACAACGGGAATTCTCCCGACAATAAACAGCGAACAGGCGTAATCGGAAGGATCAAATTGCAGAGACGACGCCCTGACATGTTTTTGCCAAAGGTGAAAATAAAAAAAGACATCTGAGTTATCTCGTTCGCATTACATTTTTTACAGACTCGTTGAGTCTGCCAATGTCGTTCTTATTCCTATTATTTTTTACAGCTATAATACCTAAATTTTGAATTTCGTATTATTGTTATACTTCGACCAACTAGAAGGCCCCTAAGATGTCGGTTTTCAAAAGCATTGTGTGTGTCTCTTTCTCTCTCCCTCTCTCTCTCTCTCTCTCTCTCTTAACGACGGGAATTCTCCCGAAAATAAACAGCGAACAGGCGTAATCGGAAGGATCAAATTGCAGAGACGACGCCCTGACATGTTTTTGCCAAAGGTGAAAATAAAAAAGACATCTAAGTTATTTCGTTCGCATTAAATTTTTTACAGACTCGTTGAATATGTCAGTGTCGTTCTTATTTCTATTATTTTTTACAGCTATAACACCTAAATTTTGAATTTAGTATTATTATGATAATTCGACCAACTAGAAGGCACTTAAGATCTCGGTTTTCAAAAACATTCTGTGTGTCTCTTTCTCTCTCCCTCCCTCTCTCTCTCTCTTAACGACGAGAATTTCCCGACATTTCTGTCCACAGCACCGGCGAAGCTTAGCATTTTACTATGTTGTCACAGTGCTCGGGCTACTCGGGCGAAGATTTTGCCCAAGGGATATTGCTAAATCAACGGGCCCCGGGGAAAGCCCCGGAGGTGCTTAGGAAAGTCGCGCGCGAGGCGACGTACGGCGCGCGGAACGAGGTTACACACGGCGGCAGCAGCCGAGAACCTCGTTCGTTGGTCCGCAACGATATCAGAACATGTTGTGCAGCAGCACTGAGGTGCAGGCTTTTCCTCGGTACGTACGGAGGACGCGAGTTTGCTCGGCGGGCGTGTGGGAGGGGGCGTTGGTGCAGGTTGGAAACGTTAAGCGCCCGGCGACCGCGAAACGTCTGCGTTCCCGGCAGTGTAAATAAAATTGGCTCGGATATACACGAGCCGCTTCGTTGCTTTTCTCGGGGCGCCGCCGCGCGGTGCCGGTGGGCTTATCGTATAACGACTTTATCACCGGGCGTATATTTCCGCGGGGGCGCGAGGCGCGTGCCCAGCGAAAGGTGTGCGCTGCTCAGAAACGCGGATGGCAGCGGGAAAGCGGAAGGAGAGAAAAAGAGAAAGGGGGATAAAGAGGAAAATAAGAATGAGCGGTGTTCACGTGCCACCGGGCGAAACTGCCAGACGGAGAAACGAGACTCGCAGCGCCGTGAGCGCGCGGGACGGGGAAAAAAATGTGAAAATAAACAAGAGAAAAATTAAACACACTCGGAGGACTCGTAAAGTCGCCCGGCTAATTTCTCGAGAGAGGGAAAATGGCGAGGGAAAACAGAGACGGCGAAATGGGGATGTGGAAGAGGTGCACGGGATTCGTGGGGAATATTCAGGGAATATGGCGAATGGGTTATGCATATAAATATGCGGGGTCCGGTGGCTCACTTGAAGCGCGACTTTTATAGAAGATCGTTCTGAAGTCGCATAATATGCTGCCCTTAAAAATACTGGTCCAATCCGTCTACATCTTTTTATCCACCGAAAAAAGGAATGAGACCAGTGTTTTCAGGGGTATAGAATAAACGACCTGAAAACGATGCCTGATTATGAGGTTGAACTGAACTGTGTAAAATATGTGTGATTAACATGTGGGGCATTTCTAACAGAGACAGCTCATAGTTGTAAACAGGAATATTGCTAAACTCTCGACGAATTCCAGAAACAATTTCCATCGCCGAGCGTGGATACCGCGACCAAGAATTTCCGTCACTGCGTCTTGTTCTGCCACCTCCATCTCGAAATGAGACGCGTTTCTCGGCGCGACGCTGACGTCGCGATGTTAAAACACGAGACGTCGACGTGTCTCGCGTCGCCTCTCGGCAAAGCCGCGAGAGCGCGGCTAATGCTCGTGGCTGATAACGGGTGAAAAATAAATGGAGGAAAAGAACTCGCGCGCGCGCGCTCGCGCGAGTGTCGGAAAGTGGCGAGCGAAGTGGACGCGGTGTCCCAGTATCGAGATAGCGCGTTTCTCTTTCTCTCTTCCTCTCCGTCTCACTCCCTTCTCTGTCTCACAAAGATACAAAGATGTACATTTGCACTGCCGGATCGCGACACGGCTGAGTGACGCGAAGAAGATGCGGGCGGAAGGCGGAAAACGAGAGTGCGAGTCGAGGCTCGAGGGGACAAGGGTGAGACGGGGCGAGACTTCAAAGGGATGACGCTGCCGTTGTGGCAGCCTGAGCCGCCGCTGCGGCTGCAGCGACGACGGCGCCGGACCCGCGCGCTATGCGCTATGCGATGGAAATGTGGGGCTCCGGGATGTACCCGCTGCTGTTGACCGAATTCTCCTGACGTACATATATATAGCCGGCGTAACACAGTGGAAACGAGCGGAACAAAGAGAGAGGGAAAAAAAAGAAGAGCCCGAGAATTTGCGCAATGTGAAAACGCTCGCGTGACCTCGTCGACGTCATCAAGGTTGGACGGAGTCAAGGCAATATGTCAAACGTTTGTCGTTGCGCTCATTCGAATACCTCGGTTATTATTATTATTAACATGTATTGAAGTCTCAAATATCTGAACATACAAGTGCAGTTATAATAATAATAATAATAATGATAAAGATAATATTAATATTGATAATAATAATGAGACTTCGTTTATGCTACACCCACCAGTATTGTTATTAAACTTCGTTAGCTTTAAATACAGTTAACCAGCTTCATTATTATTATTATCACAAAACTTCGTCGAGGGAAACAAGACCTTTCACGTCGGATCCTCGCGAGACACATGAAGCAGAGAGAGAGGGAGAGAGACCACATAGGAGGCGGAGAGTAGGGTATCGGTATTATTTTTCCTTGCCGAACGTGGCAGCTCGCCGAGATTTATGGAACGGTCCGCGCGCCGCGGGGTAACCTCGAGATTTTCTCCCTCGCGCATAATCCTTCGACCCGAAGTTACGGGCTGAGGGATAGAAAAAAAACGAGATACAGACAATCCACGCCATTTTCTCCCTCCTCATACATTGGACCCGGAATTCTGCGCTTCCTTGCAAAATTCGCAGCGCACATTCATCGACGTCACGTCCCATTCATCGGTGATGTGAATTTCCCCGGAATCTCGCGAGGCCCGCGAGTCCCACGAAACTCATTTACTTTTCGCACCGCGAGTCTCCAAAATCCGGCAATTCGTCGACCACGGTGCGTCGCTATCGAGCGAGCGATTGCGCCGAGCGTAAAGAGGGAGACGCCCGAACGACAAAGAGGGCGGGAGGGGATGACGAGAGGGAGAATGGGGGGGGGGGGGGGGGGCGAAGAGGATATACGGTGCGGCAATCCGGGAACGCGTTTATGTCCCGTGTACGCGCCGCTCGTACGCGCGAGATTGTCCAGATTCTATGGAGTCGCTCGGCGACTGCGGAGCGCGAAGCGGCCGAAGCGTCCGCGATGCTCGGCAATTATCCGGCTGTTACGAGTACACGAAATTCGCGGGTGCTTCCGCGTCGCACCCATACATCCTAGCTACCTATATATACATATAATATATAGCGTTTATACATCTATATATCTCCACACATACATCCATCTCCCTCCCTCTTTCTCCACATACATATACATATAGACACACGCAAATATATATAATGTCGTGAATAGGTGACGCGTGAAGTGGCACTATACGCCGAGATCGTGGGGGGTGGACGCGCGCAGTGGTCAGCCACTTCTGCGTACGCGCGATACAGATATATATACCCGGTCGATCCACACCGTGAGTTCTGGCCACCGGTTGGAGTATATATACAGCACCATACAGTACGTGTTCGAAGTCCGAACTATTGTAGTACCGAGGGAGAACTGCAGCGGGAACAAGGGGGGAGGGGGGAGGATACGAGGAGGGTGTTAGCGGAGGGAGAAGGGGGTGGTGGTGGGGGGAAGCTGGATACGCAGGCCGAAACCGACGCTCTGCGGGCGATCGGGTGCAGGAGGAGCAAAGGGTGCGGATTACAAAGGTGTTGGAACGGCGAAGCTTCACCGGGTGCACGGGAGGAACGAGGAGCGAGAAACGAGGAGCGAGAAACGAGGAACGAGGAGCGAGCTCAGCGGCGGCGGCGACTCGTCGAACACACGATTCGCGCGAGATCCGCAAGCCGGCGAGCGGCGGCACCGGTAGCAGCACCGACGGCAGAGCAGGAGAAGCGGATGGTGTAATTTCGGGTGGTAGAGACCCCGGCACAACTCCCGCAGCTGTCGACCGGTGGTCAGTGCGCCGAGCCGCCGCCACCCCCGTGGCGCGCCGGACAATGCTCCATTCACGGGCCATCGAGACTCGGCGGCGCTGGCCCTGCGCTCGCTGGCTCGCTGGCTGCTGCTGGCGAGGTGGCCGCCGCGCCCCGGCGCGGACCGGAGTTGCGGCCACAAGTCCCCGGCTACGGCGCCGAGTTATATATACCGAGTTATATAGCGCGTTCAGCGACCGAGAGAGGGAGAGAGACTCACATACACACGTCCGTCCGTCCGTCCGTCCGGTTCCCTCTTTCGGCCCTTTTCCCGACGGAGACTCGAGAGTCAGCGGGGGGCTAGGGTGGGCAAGGGGGAGGGGGCAGCGAGGGGAGACGGACGCGCACGGTAAGAGCATCGAATTCACACCACTCGCAGCCAGGTCACGGCGCGAATATAGCACACGGGCACCGGAGTTTCGTGAACACCTGCGCGTCGCTCGAGCATCCGACACATTCAGCACCAATTACCGCGAGTACGGATATATATCGAATGGACAGTGGTATAAATCTATATGTATATGGTCCATATCCGTATCTCTGTCTGTGTATATCTATATACAGAGGTTAGGATCTTCTTTCATTACTTTTGGAAAGGTAACGGCCATGGATAAAACTCGACGACGACGACGACGACGACGTCGACGTCGACGAGGTCGACAACGACGACCCGGGGGATCTGCATAAAGTGATTTCAGTTTGCGCTTAATCGTCGAAGAAAGAAAATTTTAATGACTCCAGCGCTGTACTGGATGTCACTGCCGTGAGGAGTGGAGAATGGGGTAAAGGGGGAAGGGAGCAGAGGGCGTTACGACACGAAAACGGGATAAGCGTATAGCAACTTTTGTAATGTCGACGGGGGTGCCGTGTGATCCTGGCGAACGAGGCGCTGACGAACGTTGAGGACCCGGAAGAGCTTGAAAACGGCGGCTATGGGCGACGTGTATATATGTCCGGTTCCAGCGAGTGGCGCGATTCGCCTGGAACGCGCTGGGTCCGCGCTGGTGTTATGCCCATCCGCGGAGGTAAATGAAAACGCGAGCCAGTCGCGCGGTGGCGGCGAAGTTTCTAATTACTTTTTTATTTCAAGACTTACAATGGCTCTCCCGGAGAGTTTTCCCCCTCTTCTTGTGTTACAACTTCTTCCGACTCAGCCCCGCGGGTTTTCCTCGCTCTCCTTGTACTTGTATTTCCTCTCTGCATAGCCGCGCGCTCGTCGTCGTCTTCCGCGATTTCAGACTGTGTACACTGCGCAGTATAAACTCTAAGGGTGCCGCTCCAAGCGCTGGAGTCACTGGAGCCGCTCGAGCTCCTCGCCGTCTTTAAATACCTTTCATTTCTCGTGATTCTCGGGCGATGAATGAAGACGACTTTTTGGACGTTTTTAAATAATTTTTTTTTTTCTTTTTTTTTCCTATTTTTTCTTCAACGTCTCACGGGTCGCTGGCTTTCCGAGCCCAGCGCGATGCCTTTGGGAATATTCTATTATTCCGTTTGGTCCCCCGAAGAATTATATTTTAATTAAAAGAATGGCTAATGGCCGAGTGACCTTTTCCGAGTGTTCTGTGAAAAAAAAAAAAAATCTTGTTCCGTCATTGTTATACCGTCCGTCGTCCATTGTGTGATGGGTGGTGGCGATGACCGATCGACGAGTCGAAAATTTGAATCTGAATGTCCAGTCAGCCGCTGGTCAGCCGCGCGGTCTTATTGGAGCGGAAGCGCTGCTGAAGTGGTCGGCGGTGTTCTCTCTCTCTCGCTTATTTGACATTTCCAACACCTGCCGAGCGGATTTCGGAAAATCCCGTCGAATCGCTCGGCTCGGAAACCGGATCAGCCGGCTCGTTCGCCCACGCGTCAAAAGCGAACAATGGCCGCGCGGGGCTCTTCAGGCTCGCGAAGCACCGAAGCGCAGAGGTCGAAGAGGGAGCAGCAGTCGCACCCCCGAGGCCTCTGCCGCCGAATGCCAACCCTCTTGCGGTCTCGCGCCGCGGTCGTCGCGCCGTGCCGCACCGATCGCGCCACTTCGGTGAAAAGCTCGCGAACACGCGATTCTGCACAATAATACACCGCAAACCGCGATCACCCTTTGAATCCGATACCCGGACGGTCGCGGGTCACACATTTTGCCTTGCCGAATATGCATCGCCCGCGTATCGAACGATAAGTTATCGACCGGCAATATATGCGACACCGGCTCGATCAATACTCGGTGGAATTCGAATTTTTAATTTTTTTTTTTTTAATCATTACTGAATGATGACAGGATAACAAATATTTCTCATTGGTACTACGAGCATATTTTTTTTTACCAGTGTATTTACGCCTTGCGATATTATTGATAACCTGCGCCTGATTTTCAAGGCCAATACCGTGCATCTACTCCACAAATTCCCACACGATATTCAACTCGAAAACCCCGCAACACTTTTTATTATTTGTATTATTATTATTATTACTGAATGATTACAGGAAAAGAAATATTTATCATTGGTACCACGAGCATATTTTATGTTTTTTTTACCATTGTATTTACGCCTTACGATATTAGTGATAACGTGCGCCTGATTTTCAAGGTCAATACCGTGCATCCACTCCACAAATTCCTACACACGATATTCAACTCGAAAACCGCCGCAACACTTTTTATCTCGCAGGACGCGCATAATAAGCGTCAAAGGGCCAGAGGGCCAGGATCCTCGACAACTTTCCCGCGGAGCGGTAAAAGCGGGGAGGCCCATAGGGAAAGCACACCGGGGGAGCGATGACGTGTGAGAGAAATGCTCAAAGTAAAATCGCCACGGGCGTAGAGCGAGAGACACTCAGCGAGGGAAAAGGACGGCGGAGAGAGCGCGAGACCAATAGCTCGCCAAAGAGGAACTGCAGCTCGCTATCATACAAGTGCGCGAGACAGAGACAGAGACATAAAGAGAGCTGCAGCAGCCGGGGGAGGAGGAAGAGGGAGGAAACTACAATCGGGAAACCAACAGCGGCGGCAACGGCTCGGCTATTCTCCGGGTGCGCGGCTGTTGCTATTTCTGTTGATGATGGCGGGCGGCGGGCGCGAACGCCGCGCGCGGCGGCGGCGGCGGCGGCGGCAGCCGGGCAGAGTAGCAGCAGCGCGCGGCCGGTGTTGTTTCAATTATCGCCGCAGCACAATTGCAGGCTGCCCACCGGGTACTCGGGCTGAATGCGATTAACTCGGCGATCGGTCTTTGTGACGCCCCGGACACAATTGGGACTCTCGAAATTCTCTATTGCTCCAAATATATATATATGTATACGCATACATGAAATTCTCTATTGCTCCTATATGCCTCTATATTATATAAAGATATCGCCGCCGCCGTCACCGCTGCCATGTCATGAATCGAGGCTGGCCAGAGTCAAATGACACACCCAAGAGGGCCATGGCAACCGTTTCCATGGTAACCATACCATAACAAACCGTTACCATGGCAACCGTTTCCATGGTAACCATAGCATAATAACCGTTACCCTGGCAACTATTACCATGGCAACCATACCATAGAAATCATTATTATGGCAACCGTAACCATGGCAATCGTTATCATTGTAACCGTACCATGGCAACCGTTACCATGGCAAGCATACCATGGCAACCATACTATGGCAAGCGTAATTCATCGCAATGCGAGCGCGCGATAATCCTCTATATATATATTGTAACGGATTTAGTTGACTATACAGGATATATGACAATAGACAAACGAATAGATGACCGACTTCGCATCACGCGTGACAGACGACAGTCTTGGCTAGAGATTGACAGCGCGCTGATGTGTCAAAGATCGCGATCGGCAATAATAGAAACCATTTGTAACTAATAATATCAGCCCCAACAACAAATATCCGCGTATTCATTTCGGCCATCCGTAACAATATAGGTTGCAGTGCGCGCATCCATATGTGCGCACTCATATTGAAGACAGCAGCACACAGCCCGCACACTTCAACGTTCCCCGTGTACGTCATCATCATAGGCACATACAGTAGCTATCACGGTATATGCATTCTTACTCGTCCTTTCACACATAAGCGACCGACCGGCCGACCGGCGTCACGGCTGCGCGCGGCATTAGTGCCGACCCCGCGACCCCGACGGCGCGGTTGGCGCGCAGTCAGCGCGGTAGCCGCACTCCTTCGGTGCGGCTACCAACGCAGTCGTCGGCAGTCCCCGGCCTGATCCGCGAATCCCGTCAGCCGAACGAAGACGGGTTGGCGTGTGCCAACGACTGTGCCGTCCCGGTGACCGGCACGTCCAACGTCTGAACGTCGGGGATCCTGTAACGTGCGTATTCCGGGCTCGAGGCTCGGGGTAGCAGCGCGAGAGCCGCTCACACACACAGAGTGTTCACCCGGCGCGGTGGCAGCGTGCGCGCGAGCGCGCGTTGCCTTTGTCACGGTGACTATACCGCGCGGGCTCTCCTGTGTTATATTGTAAGAGAGTGATTACCGCACGACCCACTTCCGTGAGACGTACCGTTCTCTCGATAATAAAAAGTGAAATAAGAAGGATGAGGGTCGATGAGAGGCGGAGAGAGACTGCTGATAGAGAAGGAGGGGTGGAGAGAGAAAGAGAGAGGAGAAAAAACGAGAGAGAAAGAAAGCGATGGAGGCTATCAGGAAGAATAAGTATTATAAGAGCGGGCACGAGTTGAATGAAGGGCTGCGCCGGGGCTTCTGGCTCTCGTTCCTGAGCCCTGAAACGAGAGACGCGATACGCGCCGAGCGCGACGTGTACATCGTAACTCGCGACACGGGCGAGACTGTAACACGGCCGGTTCGGCTCCAAAGGCCTCTGCAGTATTTTTCGATAGTTGATGACGCCGGCGATATATATCGTAGGGGTCGAAAAAGGGAGGGGAGGGGGCGCATTGAACGTCAGCCAAGAGTTCAGCACTCGGCTTATATTATTTCGAGGGTTACTTCTGTTGTCGTAACACACCCCGTCGAGTGCAACAATCGAACGTTTACTGCATCGTTTATCGCGCGCCGCTTCTCGAGGGTTGCACCGTGTGTATGGTCGACGGTGTTGGTGCTACTGCTGCTGCTGCTGGTGCTGCTTGAGGAAATTGCGTCCTCGTGTATAAACGATAATAATAACGAGAGGTGTACGAGGACGCGGTAAATGAAGACTGAGGTGCGGAAAGGATAAACGTAGGGAGGGGGGGACTAACTGGAATACAGAACAGAGAACACTTCATCGTTGGCAAGTGGTCGCATAGTTATAGCGCGAAGGGCGTGAAAGCCGAGCGCGCGCTCCGTGCCGGGTGTTCGCCTCTCCGCTCTTAGATTGTCCTGCTTTCTGTATATGTCTGTCTCTCTCACCCTCATGACCTCATTTGTCTGTCTCGCTCTCTCTCGCTCTGGCAAAAGTCTCGGCAGTGTCCCCGGTCCTCGCGATCTCCGCGTGTATGCATTAACGTCGGCCGACCAGCCCTAATTCCTTACACAAGCCCCTCGTTCAATCTCCCAAGTTCACCGCGCCGCGTGTGCGCTGATCGCCGTGCGCTGAGCCCCCGCAGCAGCTGAGCGCGATGAATAACAATTGTTTCGATAGTGTCACACACTAGTGCTAGTGTCAGTGTTGTTTCGATTGTTTCGCCCCGGTCACATAATCTCCATGAGTGGAGGGCGAGTGCGTCGCGAGTCGCTGGTAATTGTTTCACTTTATTCGTCGCATTTTCTCGCCTGTGGAACAAGAGTTGGAGTTAGGTCGGTACACGGAGAGAAGGATCTGATCAAATGTACCAAACGCGGCAGTATAAATTACCAATGCACCTGGTATTTGAGCGCCATAGTCGCCACCTAACGTTACGTACAAGAATTATGAGAATTTCTACTATTTATATGAAAATTTGTACTATATTTCGTGGTAAAAATTCTCAAAAATCTTGTACTTCTTGATGATAGGTGACGTCGTAGCTCCCTTGTACCAGGAAATAATGGTACTTTTTACTAGATATATGGTAACAATTATCAGATCCTTCTCTCCGTGTAGGCAAGGGAACTGTAACGAGTTCACATAATAGATTTTTTTGCGTCATTTCTCGCGATTTTTTTTTTTTTTTTTTTTTTTTCTTAATCAACGTGCGTTCGTTTCATGTTCGAGGGAGCCGAATGAGGTGATATAAATCCACCCTGACGCCACATCCGAGTTAACCCAATAGACGCGGGGTTGGATCGGACACATCGCATGCCGGATATCACGTTGACCGGATATCACCGAGACACAAGCAGAACACGGAGCGGACGACACTGCGTCCACGGATTCGGAAGTCTCGAGCCGCCGCTTAATCGCGCGATGTGTATTCCGGACGGGCGCAAATGACCCAGGAGGCCGGCCCCGGGCTGCTGCTCAACTCCGCTATCTAAGCGGATTCACCGTGTCCGCGCGACTAAATTACGCAACACCCGTTAACCCGGTCGCGCTGGCGCTGTTCTTGCGGTCGCCGTCGCGCGTTATTGCGCTCTCCAGCCTCGAGAAGTTTATCCGAGAGTCGAAAAAAAAGTGAGAGAGGAAAAAAAACTGTGACCCGTGGACCACGGTCCAGATGGAGATGGACGGGATGGGGGTCAGGGCGGGGCGGGGCGGGGGGAGGGGGAGGCGAGGCGAAGTGCCTGCGCGAGATCGCAGGCACGTGCGCACGAAGCAACCGAGTTGGGGAAATGAGTTGGGGGTCGGAACATCGCGGAGGTCGCATGGAAACGCAAGAAGAGGAGACACAACGGACACGCAGTTTTTCTTTATCGTTTTTTTTCTTACCGTTTTCCTCCCTTCTTGCCGTCGTCTGTTTTCTTTTTTTCACGTTCGCTCGCTCCTCTTCGTTTTCGTCGGGAGATCTTGGCTCGGTCGTATCGCAAAGTGCGCGCGCGCTGTGTTATATGACGCGGAAAATTGCGGACGGCCGGCAGCCGGACGCGAGCTTAAGCGGCCCGCCGATACCGCGCGCACCCTCGTGGCTTTCATAAAGGCGACGCGCGCGCGCGGCTACCGTCACCGCTGCGTCCCCTGAAATTGCGAGGGTGGAGAAACCGAACTCTCCGCCGTTGATGCGAGGTCGCGTGCAGCTGTCCTGCCTTTTCGACGTCGTGCGCCGCATGAGACTCGCTCGCTCCCGGTGACTCCGGACTTTTCTGATTATGGAACCGGCCGGGCACATTCTGCGTGTACCGGACGTCGATTGTTGCGCGTGCCGCTGTAAGTAATGATCCGCACTGGAAGCCGAGTGGACTCGGGGCTGGAAATATGAACACGTGGAATCTGGTGTCGTCTGGCCACGATGGAAAAAGTCCATTTGGCTGGAAGTCCATGGAATTCGCGTTTTTACGTGCGGTCGATGCGACATCATTTTATTCGAGATATTTTCCCGATGAAAGTGAGTCTGAACGATGAAACAATTTGAGCAAAAATTTATATTTCTTTTTTTTTTATTGGCGTCAATATTGAGAAATAAAATGATTTTTGAGTGTCGAATTACGGAGCTTTTGTAATACTAGACCCAATGCGCAAGCGCAAAAGAAACGTGACCTATATTTATGCATTGAGCTTGTGTGTATTGGAAAACCCTTGGAGCGAAAATAACGCGCGGAGCATTGAGAAAATGACTCGAGGACGGGCGCGAAACGCAGCTTTAAGCGGAACGGCGAGACCATTGCACGGATCCGGGTTTCGCGGCATTGAAGCGTCGAAACTTCCGGAGCCGTTTCTTCAACTCGTTCGGAGCTTATTGCCGCGACGCGGGGCACCGTAGGCTCCGGTTGGCCCTAGAAAATGTTGTTCGCGCCCG
Source organism: Itoplectis maculator (assembly GCA_964034905.1). Taxonomy (NCBI): domain Eukaryota; kingdom Metazoa; phylum Arthropoda; class Insecta; order Hymenoptera; family Ichneumonidae; genus Itoplectis; species Itoplectis maculator. The sequence continues at coordinate 2,187,985 of OZ035857.1, read as the reverse complement.
TGCAGCTATTTCGGAGCGTTTTACTCGATTGGCAGGCTCGCGTGTGGCTGGCGGACAGATTGAGACGAATCCTGGCGCTCGTTTTTTTAGCTGCCATAAAAAAAACACAGAAAAAAATAGGATTTTCACGAATTTTATATGTACTCAGTGATTGATGCAATGCCTTTTCTATGCTCCAACCATGCGTAACCATGTGCAAAAATAATAACTGCGAAACTATTTTTTGTGAAATGTACAAAAATTGATTCTACCAACAAGAAAAAAAATGCTGTCTATTTCATGTCAAATTCCATCATCACGTCCCATTTGATAATAAACATATCAACAAGTTGCATATTTCCATTGCCCGTTACATTTTGATTCAACCTCCGCACACATGGCCCAAAAGTGCCATGTTAAGCACCTACGAGCGCACACATCGAGGGTCGCTAGGAACCGGAGAGGAGGTCGTATAATCCGAGCTGACATTCGAGGATTCGTTAGCGACCGGGGAAGCTTATACTGCCGCACGGTTTATGCGGTGTATTCTCGTTTGCATCCCGTAGGAAGAACCGCGAGAGCGCGGGGAGACAGACCCGAGATAGTTGCACGGGGAGAAGGACGCGGACACGGAATACAGTATCAACAGTGATATCAACGGAAATACGGTATCAACGCGGCGAGAGCGGACGAGAACGAGCGACCGAACCTGCGGCGAACCTACATTTCCACTGCGCCATCCACGGCCGGGAGAGCCGTTCTGGGTTCAATTCTCAGTGCTTATATTCCTGTTCCTTAGTAACGGCATTATTTCTCCCAACCCCCATCCTTACCTTCCTCATCCCCCCGACCGTCCCATACACGATCGTATTTGTTGACCGGTGACGGTAGATCGCGCGGTAGGTACCGTGTACCAGGATCACGCACTCCTCCCTACGCGAGAGGCGAGGCAGCAAAGGGACTGAGGGTGAAGGCGGTACACGAGAGAGGACGCGTGATGAGAGAGTCCGAAGTGCAAAGGGATGCGACGGAAAACGGGCGAGACAGTCCGAAGTGTAAAGGGAAGCAATGGGAAACGAGCGAGAGAGTCCGAGGGCCAAAGGGACGCGACGGAGGACGAACGAGAGAGTCCGAGGGGCAAAGGGAAGCGACGAAGGACGAGCGAGAGAGTGCGAGGGGCGAAGGGACGCGACGCAAAACGAGCGAGAGAAGGCGAGGGACAGAGAAACGCGACGAAGTACGAGCGGGAGAGTCCGAGAGGGGCAGAGGGACGCGTGACGGAGGACAAGCAAGAGAGTCCGAGGGCAGAGGACGAGCGGGAGCGTCCGAGAGGGCAATGATGACGCGCCTCGCCCGTCCAGCGCGTGTATGCGCGCGCGGCAACGTTTATAGAACCTCATAACCAGCGCCGAGATATACGAAAGCCGCTCCGGGGGCCTCCGCGCGAGCCGCCGTGATTTACAGCGCGGAATTACGCCCCGGCGCCGTTCGTACGTCACTCGCAGGGTACGCGCGGCGCGACGTACCAACGTGTAGTAGTCGTACGGGGTCAAAACGCGCTCCTCTCGGGTTATAGGCCACCAGCAGCACCAGCAGCACCAGCAGCAGCGGCAGCGTCATCACACTGCGCGAGCCCGGCCACCCTTGGCGGCGGCCGCGGGCTTCGCGATACTGCGGATTCGCTCTCCCTTCCCCCCCGGTGGCAGCTCACCGTCGGCGTTCCTTCACCGCGCTCGGGTTCGTGTTCATCCCGCGCGGATGACGACGAGCAGGCGCTTTATTCAGGCTCCAGAGCCCCGAATGCCGATGCCTCGGGCGACGGTCAATCATCGTCGCCGATGGATCTTCGATTTTGCGCGAGGCGATGTAAATGACGTTGTATTGTCGGTATTGTTGCCGGGAGACGTGCCGAGTCATCGTCGATACATCAATCCGGAAATGCTTGGGAGTTATTTTTTTTAGCAAGCATACGTTAATCATTAGTTATTGGCGCATAATGTATCGCTCTTTATTATAAAAGTATCTTGCTACCTATTTACCTGCTGAGTAGGAAAATAGGCTGGAGCGGGGGTGGGGGAGGGGAGGGCGGGGGCGAGTCTCCCTCCTCTTCATCCAGCATCTGATTAATCTGAGTCCTTAATGTGGATCATATCCAGGACCCTCCTAGTCCTGTGAGAAGGGAGCGAGAGTGCGAAAGAAATGTGGAAATATTGCTGCGTTTCGAGGTGCGAAAGTACGCAGCAGCAAAGTGGCAATATCGAAGGGGGATGTGGATCGGACGGTGTTGAAAAAGAAGAAGAGCCAGATGGTCGCGGCGCACCGGGAAAGACGCCCCGCAGCTCATCGTTACAGTCTCTTCCGTCTCTTGTTGTCGCAATCGGCAGCAGGCAGAGAGCTGCGACGGGTGGCAGCACTTTGTATTGTCGCATTGCAATAACGCGTTGCGGTCGCGCCATCCGGCGCGTCGCAGCGCCGACCTCGCACCTACCGCTTTGCAACGCCGGCGCCAGAGCCAGCGCCTAGCTGCATCCTCTACGTTTTCACGTTTTTTCACCTCTCGCAGCGCAACGCGCCCCTTGGGGCACGCATCGATCCCCGGCGATGCAATAAAACTTATCTAATGGCGCATCGCTGTATACCCGCGAGTGCACTTCACAATCCTACGACCACCGCGGCATTCATTTAATACAAATGTGGACAGAATTTAGAGAGCATCGAGTTTACCTGATGTGGTTATTTGCCGATTACCGATGCTGATAGTTATCGGTAATCAGTATACTTGACGATTGCTTGATTTGCGATAATTTCGTGGACCAAGAATTGAAGGTCATTTATTTTGCATCTTCGAAAGGGGACAGGAGGTTCGTTAGAAAATAGAAAATAATCGGTCGTGGAACGTTGGACGTTGGAAGATAGGCCAATGCACGGCACAGTCTGAAATCAAAACAAAAAAAATGCGAGAGGCCAGCGCGTTGGTCGCTCAGAACGGCAATGTCTTTCATGTTCACAGGCACAAAGACCGTCGCGAGGTGCCGGGACATGCCGCCTCGGGCGGGTCGCATCGACGTGCGGCGTGCGTTCGTGTCCGTTGGAACCCGGGAACCGCGAGGGCCGAACGCGCGCCGCGTCCGAGTCGGCTCGGTGTTCGAGACCGTCGAGAGGGAAAATCGAGAGCGACCGCTGGGAGAGAGAAAAGCCAGCTCTTCGCGGCGATCGCGGGCTGTCGGGGCGGTGGTTGGGTGAAAGCGAAATAAAAGTAACGAGAAGACAAGGAGAAAGGGGAGGAAGAGGAAGAGAGGAATAAGATGGGAAAGATAAAACGAAGAGAGGTTCGGAAAGACCGCGGGCTATCGGTGAGTTACGCGAAGTTTGAAGTACGTACTGCACTCGGGATGTGCGGGTCGTAGTATCGTTATTGGCTCACTGATCTATATAGATCTATACAGATCCCTGTGGCTTGTCCCAACCGGCAACGTCCGGGAAGATCAAAAGACTCTCCCAGTTCCTAGGCATCGTTTTTCCTACGCTCCGATGCACCTCGAGCCTCGGTGCATCGCGCAACCTCGAAGCTCGGTTAAACCAACGTCACGCTTTCGGTAGATCGAAGACCTGTTGTCGGAGGGAAGCGATACCGATTTTTGAGCGACGTAAGAGGCTCTGCTTTATTGGTTTACACGTAAGTGGATCGGGGAAAGAAGTTGGACCACCACGAGTTCCCGGTCCTTTTCGAAATCTCTCAATGATATTTGCACGCCCCGAATGACACACACAACAACCCGAATGACGCACACGGACTCGCCGTAAATCCTCCATCTGCCGGCTAACGACATCAATCACGGTGTTTCCCGTGGAGAAACGAAGAAGAAAAAAAAAGGAGAAATAAAGACGATAACTCGACTCGAATTTCATCAGTTCGGTTTCGGTCGCCGCGATCTCGGCGAGAGGCAATTTCGCGTCGTATACCCCCGCGTCGGCCACGAGAGCGAAACGATCGCCGAGAGTCGATGCCGCGCGTTATTGCCACCGACCATAACGTACAAATTTGTCTTGGACCTTTTTTTTTTCTCGAGTATATCCGCGCGACGGACGCCAGCTTTGCGCGCGCCGCGTTATCGCGTATAGGCTGAGGCCGAGAGGTCGTATACCCTCCGGGCTGCGGGTGATATTATTTGGAAGGGAAAAAAGGGCCTCATTCTCTGTCTCTACGGCTGGCATTCTTTATGCCCGCCGCTGCCGCCGCCGCCGCCGCCGCCGCCGCGGTGTTCGAGAGCCAAACGGAGAGAGACAGAGACAGAGAGAGAGAGAGTCGTGATTTATTCGTAGGTGGGGATCGGTAGCAGGTGGCATCGTAATATTCTGGAATGTCGTTCTCTCCAGCTTCTTCTTCGTATCTCGCTTTCTCTATCTCTCACCCTATCTCTCTCTCTCTCTCTCTCCTTCTTTCTCTTTCGCTCGCTGGGTCTCGTCCCTTCCGGCGAACGAGAGCTGCCTGCTGGGCTGTAGGCGAAATTGTTTTTTAATATCGAGAAGAGAAAAGCGAAGGTATTGACGTCGCGAGCAGCACGGTTGACGCTCCGCGGAAATACGAAGGCAGAAGGAGAAATAAAGAAATAATGACAAAGACGGTACCAAGCGTTCCGGGAACTCTTCTCTTTCGTATAACACACACTGGATATCCTAGTGGTACAACGCGATACGTGGGCGAGAGGCAATGTCAGTCGGCACAGCGAAATGTACACAGAGATACGCGATGACGTTGGAAACGTATCTCCACGGGCGGACGAAGATATTACAAGTGCCAGCGTTGAAGTTTCGCTCTCGAAACGAGATTCCCCAGAAGCATTTTCGCATGTAAAACGAGACGACGCAAGAGTGTCGCGCATTCGTGACTACGCGATTGAAAACAATGGTGGAAAAATGCATTTCCTAAACCCAGATTCGAGTGCTTTTTGCTCGTGAAACGTTGCATGTTTAATGAGAACGAATTAGCAGCGTTGAATTAAATAAGCGAAGGATTCTTTTGTCCCGGACGCACCGAACAAATTGCCGCACGATTATTTTTCAAACGTCTGGTCTGTGGTATGTTCGGCGTTCCGCCGTACACGAAATTCCGGGGACAGTCGCTCCCTCGGGGAGTTGAGAAAAAAAAACTAGTGGAAGGGAAATTATCGAACGCGACGCTCTGGTTACATTTCAATTTCGGTGTGCACACAAGTCTCCGTCGTACCGACTCTTGTACCGCGCGCACCGAGCACACACACTCGGCTCGGTTGGATGTACGCGCGACGCGAGCAAAGAATCGTGCACGATGGAACGAGAGAAGCCCGGAAAAGAAGAGAAGCGCGTGTACCGAGAGAAGCAGCAGCAGCAGCAGCAGCAGCAGCAGCGGCGGAACCTGAGCTCGCTCATTCCCATCAACTACTGTTCCATATGTAAACCTTAGACAATAGCTTATTCTAAAGCGATCACGAAACGCTTTTCGAGCTCCGGGGGATGATGGAATCGCGTTTCATCCGATAACGCGGCGGGGGATATAAGAAGACTGAGGGTGAACGCGCGGCCAGGAGCCGGTATAGGAATAGGAAGAGGCGGCGGTAGCAGCGGCGGCGGCGGCTCGAGGCGCACGTGAAGAATGATCAAACACCGTAGCCGTGTTCGGCTACTTCATCTTCTTATATCCTCCTCCGGCGCTGCCTCGCTGCGCTCCTTGTTATCATTCTCCGTCTCTCCTTTTCATTTTTTTTCTCCTCCCGTTCCCCTCTCGTTTCCAATCGGCGAATTCGTAGCTCGAATATCCCTTTGGACACAGTGCGAACCGGTTTGAACCTGTGCCAGTTGACTCGAAACTCGGCAGTTTCCAGTCAGACATATTTTTGACTAAAATCCAAAAGAACTCGACGGTGGAAAGTCCTGCGGGCGATTCACGGACTTTTCGAAGGACACACGTGAAACCTATTCGAACCAACCCAAATCGGTCCAACGGTGTCGTCATATACCATTTCCTATTCCATTCGTTATACCGAACGTGTTCACCCGAGCGCGACGCGCGCGGGTTTTCTTCGATACATCACCGATTCCGAATCCGCGCGATATATCTCATCGGAGCCGCGGCGTTGATGTATATCCGAGCCCGTTGTACAGCGCTCGAACCGGGATTTCCGAGAGAGCTACAACAAGCTTCTCGGTTGCGCCGCGGCGACTCCGGGGCCGATAATAAATAATGTATCAAATATGATACTCAATGGGCGGATATGTTACCTGCTTTTAACGATCGGTTTCGGTCTCTGGGATGCCTGCCCGCCCGCCGCCGCCGCCGAGCCCGGTAACGACCACATTTTGCAGTGCTCGCTCGGAGAGCGAAACAGCGGGAAAGTGAGAGGAGGGCGCTTCTCTCGCGCGCGCGCGCGCGCGCGGTGCCCCTCGGCGTTTTCGGTTGCCCCGCGTATGAACCGCGCGCGCCGCCGCCGCCGCCACCGGCGCTACCAAGCGCTGAAGCCAAGGCCGTAACACACGTGTGTTATGTTATAGTAGCACATAACGTACGACCCGTATGTGGCCCCCACAGTAGCCCGCAACGTATGTACAGGCAGACGTCGTATATCTGCACGCCCGTTAAACGCAAAACGTATTAACTCATATACCAATATAAACGTCGTGTAATAATGTACGCCGTGGAAACAACTTCACTACGGCCGCGTCAGGCACCGCCCATCTGTTTACGGCCCCGCCGAATGCCTCACACGTGAAATTACACTCGGAATTATAAACGCACGTGTACATGTATATCTATATATGCCAGCCGCGCCATACGACGCGTGTCCACGCGGGCTCGACGCGTATATCCATGCATTTTCATATTGATTCTTCCGGCGGACCGGCAGTTTCGGCAATAACCGCGAGCGTCGGTTGATGGCCAACGTTTCGCGACGATATCGACTTTTAACCTATACAATCGTTCTCAAATCGCATATTCGACCCTTGAAAATATACTGGCTTCAACCTGGATGGCTGGAATCGCGGAATTCAATGCCGGGGCTTTGATGGGGATCATCGCGAGGGGTCATCAGGCGCTCGGTCGAAAAACAAACTCATTTTGGAAGCTCCGTGTTTCTCTCGTGTATATAATAAGTGTTGAAATTGTGTGCGTGAGATCGTAGAGGGCGTTGTCGAGGGATGCGATGACGACAGCGGGAACGACCACGGATTGAGCGCGAGAAAGGCACTGCCTGCGGTGCACACACGTTTCCAGCGTCACCGCGTGCGCGCACAGTCGGCCGTCGTTCCTCGTTATCTCAGCGTATCGCTCGCGTCCGGACGTATAAAGTCCTGGCCGTCTGTTCCGCTGACGACCGGTAATTCGATATAGCGCCGTCCGCGAGCCAAAGGCGTGCGTACGCGGTGCGGCTCGTGCCGCACACGCGGAAGAAACGAACGGGACGCGGAGTGACCACACTGGTTGGTACCACCGCGGTCAATGCGCCCGTTCATCCATCGCCGCACGGCTGCGGCGGCTACCGAGAAGCGGCAGTGGCAGCTGAGCAGGGGCGTTGACAGGAAAGTGCCGCGAGTGACCAACTTCCGGACAAATAAGTTTTACGGCCGAGCACATTCGCGGGCAGCGCGCGAGCGAGTCAACCCTACAGCGGTACGGTCGAGCTCCGATCCCTGCGTCGAAGGCTGTACTTTCAGTCACGAGCGCGGGGCTTCCGCGCGCTCTTGGAATGAGCCCCGACCGATGAGTCCCGGCTACGCGCGACCCGTTGATGTGTGTTATATTTCTTCCTCTTTCACGGAACACGGCAAACGACCCGACGCACCCCTTCGTGCGCCCGTCATTCCGCGTTGTCGTCATAGTCAACCCCATATCCAAGGCACCTCGGCGATGTGTGCACGCGCGGTCGTTAACGTTTCGTCTGCTCCCTCCGCGCGCGTGTTGAAAAGATAGTGTGCCACGCGGTTGGTTTTACATTTATAACGGGGCGAGAGACTGCCGAGGGTTTGGGCCACTTTGCCTAGTTGGATACGAGTTCCATCCTGGGTATCAACGGCATGTCTTATGCGACTGGAGTGGGAGTAGGTGAAGTGGGATTGGTGCAATCGAGTCTGGTGGTAATGTCAAGCAAATGGGAGTAGGCTGATGGTGTCTTGAAAAGTCTGTTCCAGCAGATTAGCTGACTTTTTCAGGTATACGTTAAACACCCGGAAGGCTATGTGAATAGAATTGGCCATGTCATTGAGGGCTGCCACGGTCGGCTTCCAATAACGGCCCGACGAATGTTTTCCTTGCCGGACGTCGGTACACAAAAGCGGCAACGCGGGTTTTACGATTCAGCCGCGTATTACGTGTCATCGTAAAAGCCCTAATGCTTTGCCGTTTGTTGCTGTTTTGACTATACGGCTCACCCAGCGTATCCCGTTCTCATCAGTGTTTGTGCCCGTGCTTCATCGGATACTCCATTAGTCGACTAGTCCGAAGCAGGTGCGGAACCGACAAACAACCGGCGCACGGCCGAAGATGAACGAAAAAACTGCACTTTTAACAGTGACGACCATTCTGCAAAATACCAGACGAATGGAGGTTCGTGTCTCTGTTGACAAAAACAGCTATTAGACGCAGCTTTTTTTTGGGGGTGGGGGGGGGGTTCTCGGTTATCGTTAAAAGCCTCTTCGACTGGTTTCCACCGTCATTCTGATGATCCCCCACTGATGTAGTTCATGTTTACATGTCGTCAATGGACAGAAAAATTAATTCGTTCGTCAGACGCAGCCACGAGTGGAACATCCCCCAACCCCCGACACCTGCTTCGGAAGTCCGCACTAGGGTCTGGGGGGGGGGGGGGGGGGGGCGAAGTCAACATTCGCGGCTGTGTCAACTCGCGAGTGCCGCGCGCGCGCTCTGCGGCGTGTATCATGTTTTATAGCGCGAAGGGGACAAGATGAGAGGGCGTAAAATTGCAAAGAGTCCATTTGTCACGTCGACAACGAATAAAAGCAGCGACAACTCGGGTACACACGAGACTCGGCAGCACATACTCGGCGTGTGTACTCGCGACTTCGAGTGGGCCGCACGCACACGTGCGGCGAAACGAGCTGCGCGTGTGTCCGTCAGCGAGAGAAGCGCGGAAGAGGAGCCAGCGCGGCGTCGCCTCCACAAGTGGAGGAAAAGCGATCGGAACGGAAGGGATCGGGGCGGGTTGGGAGCTGCCCGAGGTGGAGGAGAAGGAGGAGGACAACGAGGTCGTCACCGGGTTTTATCACGGGCCCGAGATCTCGCTTCATCGATATTGTCATCGGCGTAAGTGGTGGAAGTCGCCGGCGAGTGGCCGGTGACGTCGATACAATCGAGCGCGCGTGTTACGTGTATTGTGTGTGCGCAGTGTATCCGCAGTGGGACACACGGACGCGTGTGTGTATAGAGATACGTTTTCGTTGTCACGTAACGCCATCGCCTTAAAAGACGCGCGGGAGAGAAGGGAAAAGGGCGCCTGTAGGGCGGGCGCGGGTGACGACGAGCCGCACACGTCGAGCTGACGCGCGCGGAAATTGTTGCTCGGCGACGACGAACGTAGTACGAGCACGCCGGGTGATGATCATTCGCCTCGGAATAGATGCTATGCGCTGATAACACTGTGGACATCCTGACACACTGCGCCCGACTCTTAGGTTTTTCCTTATCGTCGTAACCCTTCTTCTGCCGCATCTATCGGGGTGTCAGGATCCGAGTGCAGTATGTATCTGCTTAATTGTAAAGGAATAGATGCCAGGTGCTGATACTATTGTGGACATCCTGACAAACTGCACCTTACTCTAAGGCAATCCTTGTTGCCGGGAACCCTTCCATCCAACGCATGTGTCAGTGTGTCAGAGTCCAAGTGAGCCACACCGACAGGACGTGGATAGCGGCGACGTCTCTATGACCTATATATCCAGTAGTGTCTTCTCGCGTGTTTGCGCGTACATGACTTTTGCATGCGAGAATGGCACGTGGAAATGACACGTCGCGCATATGAGCTATGATAATGTCGCGTCGAGTGGCGTGTTTACGCAGGCCCTCGTACATCCCGGCACTCGGTGTGTATACGGTTTCGCGTGTGTTTACGCATGCCAAAATCGCGGGGGCAGGTCGCGTGTGCAAATTCATCGAATGACACGGAGACAGAGCGACCGTGGTATCTTTGGACCTGGGATCGAATATGAGACGTTACATCGACCGAACACTGTTCCTCCCTCTTCGGTCGCCCGGGTAGCGCCATCCAATGTCCTACTGGAGCGCGCGCGAGTCGAGCTCGTGTTACACGATTACCCCAGCTGTTGCCGGGGCCGAGGCCCCGTTTGAGGGTTCGCCGGGACGCGCGGCCCAGCGGAGAATACGACTGCATTATACGCGACCGACAATGCGCACAGTGTAACGCGCAGATAAAAATGTATATTATTCTTTGTCGGCGTACGCCTAACTAGCGGAGGCAAAGGGTAAAAAAGCCAACCCCGCGCGTCACACCCTCTCCGATGTCGCCGCGGGTCTTTCTGTCTTTTTCCGCGCGGTCTCTTTTCTTCTCGTCCCTCGGGCACACGCAGACGACGACGCCGACGCGCGTATCGACCTTTGTCTCGTTCGTTCGCGCGCCGCGCGAAAGAAGCGTTCTCGGGACAAGGGCGGGGAGGAAGGGGGAGGGTAAAAAAAAGGGATAAAAACACGACGGTGTGAGGCCGTCGGTGCGTTACTGAAACGCGATAACAATACTCGCGGGACCGGAGCGGCGCGGGGGTCGAGCGCGCACACATTCCCGTTTTCGCAAACTTCGTTTTGTGCACGTTTATTCCGCGCGACAACGACGGTTCCACCAATGAGCCGGTGGCGGTGATGGCGATGGTGGTGGTGGTGATGGTGACGGTGGTGGTGAACGACGACGGGGCTTTTGCGCACCGACGACAATTATTAGCCATTGTCCTCTCGGAAAACTCCCCGGAGACCGAATTACCCTCGCCGCCTGTCTCTGTATGTACCATTCATCGTTCGCTCGGCGCACACATGGCGCCCGACCTGCTTCTCTCTCTCTGTCTCTCATCTATGTACTTCGACCACCGCCACTATATATTTTCCAGCGCGGAGCGGACGCCGCGTCGATGCGACCGGGGGACACGCGAGAGGTTGCAAAATTGAAAGTGTCCGTGGAGCGTCGCACCGCGAGAGGTCCGGGCGGCCTCGAGAATGGGGCGTCGAACTATCGTAGTGTCGGCGCCACACGCACGGATCCGCGCGAAATCGAATCATGTGGCACTGTCGACGCTGGATATAATTGCGCGGAACGTAAGAATTCACAACTGTTCCAAAAAATTGTAGTCATTGTTGTTTCATGAGTATCTCGTTAAACACGATGAACTGTCAATTCTACGAACAAAAAATATGTTTATTCATAGAAAGGAAAATACAAGAACATGTATCATGTACATCATCGATAAATGTATGATATCAATTTCACCAACGCGATCCACTTCAACCGTTATCCGATCTTCTCGCCCTCCGTTCACCCGTCTCGGGTATCAGCCGACAAAAACAATTACCACTCGGGGCTCGTCCGGCGGCCCCGCAATCAGCACTCCATATTCCGCGGGTGCACAGAGAGACCCTCGCGGCTAATCGCGCAGAGTCGACGTTCCACAATCTCCGCGCGGCATCTGCAGAGGCAGTGAGATGCCCACCCGTAGTGTCGAGGGTAAGATTACCCAGGAGAATTGTCGGCGTCCCCCCCCCCCCCCCCCCCTCCCACCTACCGCTTTTCGGACGAGAAGGAGCGTCTCGGTTTCGCGTCTCCGGGGGTATTACGGAAAATCATACACGCGAATTCCGCAGACTGGGCAAGGCTGAGGGTTACATGTCCGCGTCAGAGAGCGAACGGCGAAGTAATACAACGAAAATAGTGTGTATATATCGTTGGCTGGTACTGCTGCTGCTGCTGCTGCTGCTGCTGGTGACGGGGAAAGCGGACGGATTGCGCGCTACCGATGCTGCAGAGGGAAAGAGAAAAGCCCCCGGGGCCAGTCCCAAGAGGTATGAGTAACGTTAGACATATGACGGATGTCGGGAGAGCCGCGCGAAGGGTGAGGGAGGGCGTGAAGGGAGAGGGTGGCAGCCCTGGTACACGGTACGTCGCACTCTCATTCATATTCATATTCACATTCGTGCACTCGCATTCGTATTCGCGGGCCGAGCAACCGTGACCGCGCGAGAGACTACTTCTCTATTCGCTCTCTTCGAGCATACATTCGCGGACATATATGTGTTATCCACATATATGTGTGTGTACATAGGTATATGGTGTACGCCGTTAAAACGTATCCATGTGGCGCATATACGATGCACTAGTTGTGTTTCCCTGAGTCGTACCGCATGCGCTAGATATACACGAAGAGACCACCTATACCAGCGATATCTGACTAACGCCTCGTATTCACACACCTGCGGTCTCGTTACACAGCGCCCTACAAATGTGGAATAGTGGCCGGGTGACACTTGCATCCCCGGCTACCGTGCCTCGTATGACTCGTGTACCTTGGGGATATATGTATGGACTGTCGCGGGGGCGCACGGAGAACACGTGAAAGACTCGATTCAAACACGCCATCAACGTGGGACACGGTGGAGGGTGGAAAAAAATTGTTGGTCGGAGGCAGCAACTGGATTTGGGGTCAAGGTGGATTTGATTGTGGACGCTAATTGCACTAATTGTTGTCTGATTGAAGGAATCTGTCACACAGCCAAATGTGGAACAGTGGTCGGGTCACACTGGGTCTCGGGATATGACTCGTATACCTTGGGACATGTGTGGACGGTCGTGGCGAATGGAGAACGTGATGGACTCCATTCAAACACGCCATCGACGTGGCCTTTGGTACAGGGTAGAAAAAAAATAAGGAGAAGTAACTGGAATTGGAGTGAAAGTAGATTTGACTGCAGGCTAATTGCACCAATTGTTTTATGATCAAAGGAAGTGGATGCAGGTTTCGACCTACACTGAGAGAAATATATGGTGGGATTAACCATATTCTTACTATAAAGTATGTTTCCCTGACGGGATAACAATACTTTTATAGTCATCGCAACCGATAAAAATATAGTATTATGTACCATATTTTCGTATATATATCAACTATTTCTGTATGTTAATTGCAACTATCCGTCCTTACGCACACGTATAGTACATTCAACCATAAAAATATGTTTCCCACAGGGGATAGCTATATTTTATGGTGAATCATCTGAAAATGTATGGGAGCATCAACAATTAGTATCGGTAGTGGTTCGTATGTAGCGTAGTAAAAATTACTATTCTATACTTTGATTTTTACTATAACACTTAAATGTTTAAAAGTTATTTTAAATGTTAATGAAAAATTGAAAATAGTTTTTAAAAATATATTTCCCGACTCGAGAGTTACCCCTCGAGGCATGGGTACTCGTTTCTGTCGAAGAAAATTTGCCTGCCTAACCCGGGATTTGAACCTACGACCCTACCTAAACCTAACTTCCTAACCGCTTACGCTACCGACTGTGCTACCGACTACTTGACGATTTACGATATCTGAATCTCACATAAGAGTTGCGAACTATTCGTAGCATTGTCACTCTCTGTCGACTCTCTCGACGACTGTCGCTCTGGGCCCTACGCAGAGTAGTTCTGACGCGCGTGTTGTATTAGGCGGCGCCGAAATTGTCCAGAGTAAGGATAGGCTTATCTATTGCTTCGCGCGCCAAAGAAGGCTCGTGCGTCCAGCGCGAACGAGCGCGGGAACGCGGGAATGAAGCATTTTCTGCTAAAGATGATTTTTAATGTAACAATAAATATTACAGAGAATACTGTGTATTGTTACACGGTGTTGTAGCGCGTACTAGTTGAAAGTACAAAATAAACGTATAGTACTTAAAACCATATAAATATGTTTGCCTCAGGCAATAGCAATATTTTATGGTGAATCATCTGGAAATGTATAGGAAGCATCAACTATTAGTATTATTACGCCTGTACTATAATGGATGTTTGTTCGTATTTCATCTACTACTATTTTCGCCAGTGTCGTGTTGTCAATTAATACAGTAAGCCTTACTGCAAAATAGTAAAATGTAACTACGCAAATAGTAGAGGCATTGAATAACTCTCTGAATGTTAACGCGAAATAAAAATATCGGTGGATCCGTCAGAGATTAGATCTCATTGTTGATTTCACACATGTGTTGCATGTAACATAATTTTTTTGTTACCGTTTTAACGATAAGTTGTGGTGTGCTTAAGTGTGTCGCATATTTAGCTGCACTATCGAAACGGTATAGTTTACTTAGCATCATGATGATAGTTCAATAAACCATATTAAAGCTGATCTAACTATAAAATATGGTCCCCGATATTATAAATTTTCAACTATGGCATTATTGTTGCAAATCCCATGGTCTTTTTTCTCAGTGTACGGTGATGGATGATCCTATGATGGTCACTGGAACTTTCCTTCGAGCCGACTGAATGCAGTTGCCTCGAGCGAAATACAGTTGGGTCGATGTAAGCATATTTTTCGTTCCCCCGACAGTCGGTTGTGCACCTAATACGCGAAGGGAAAAGACACACGGACCCGGATTCTCCGGGGACCAACCGGCAGAGGCAGCTTCGAAACGGAGTTTTCCGTCTCCGCCAAAGCCACACACACACATATATAAACACACGCTCGTTCTTTTCTCGTCCTGAAACTCTTGCGCTTGGCTGTTTCTCCGCCGCATTCTTCAGCCACATCGAAGCCACAGTGAGCGCCATCCACCCTTCGCCTCAATCCCTCGTATTCTTCGGTCCTAACCCCTCCAACAGCCCCCTCTGCCTGGTCTCGTCCTGGATCTCGCGTTTTCTTAAACTCGAGGAATGAAAGCTGACTCGCCTATGGGACGTTCCGAGTCAGAGAACTTTTTTCGCTACACTCCCTTCGATCACTATGAGAAGGTGAATATTTTCGATGCGACCATATCTCACAGCACGCAATGACGTATGTTTTGTGCACCGAATTAATCCAGACTACATTTCTTTTGCTAAAAAAATTATATTGCTGCTTAGGACACAGAAGGTCGTAGAAAATGGTTCCAGGTGGTTCGAGCCGACACGGAATGGCCCGTATACACATATGTAATATGTATATCCTCGCCGGGCAATGTCCATTTCCTTCTCGTTCGGCTCTTTCTCTTCCCAGTAGAAACGGACGTTAGTCACGGCCACGTAGCGTCGGGATTTGCGGGAAAAGAGCATGTAAAACCGACGTCCGGACATTTCAGCCCTTATAACTGTTTATTTTATCTTCCGCGGCAGGCAGCCGGCGGGGATACCTGACGTGCCTCGTCCGCGAAGGGATAATACACGTAGGAATTTCCAGCAAAGCCTTCCGCGCAGAAACGTTCGCGTCTTGAGGGCTGAACTTTTGTTCCACGCTGAAGTGCGCCGACTGCGGATCGCGTTTCCATGGTAATTCATTTTTTTTTCCATCCCTCGCGTATCAAAACGCACCGACGTCCTCGAGCTAATCCGCCGCGAGTGCGATTACGCGGCGAACTCGATCAACGTCAGATGTTATTTACCGTAGGAATTTCAAAAAAATAAATTCTCCCCTTTCAACCCCCCGCAAACATGCGGACGCAGAGGCCGAGATTCATGGGGTTCAGGTCGATGAGCGTCACGACCGGAGCAAATGTCGTTCACGGACTTGTGGTTTTTTTTTCGTGTAAATCAAAACATCGACCCCGTTACGGGAATTCGCCCGAATCCTAAAAGGGCTGAGGGTAATTCACCGCCCCACGTGCCATTACACCGAAGTTGTCGGCGGCGGTAAATGTATAAGAAATAACATCGGGGCGCAATCTCTGCCATTGGATCGCGTCCCGCCCTGACTCACTTTGCGTTATAAGTCCGTCAGGAATACATATAAATATATATATATAAATGTATATCTATATATAACTATATATTACTCCTCGTCCCTTCGGCGTTACGACCCTTCTCGAAATATCCGCCCTCGCGGACCATCCACATTTTTTTTCGGCCACCCCAAATCACAAGCTTTCGAGATCGAGAAAAGGCGAATACAATATACGTAACGCATCCCACACACTCCCTCTCTCCCCGTTCACCCTGACATAAGCACGAGCGACCACATTGAGTAACACATTGAAACGAGAATGCGACTGCATACTTCATGGAACCGCAACGAGTGCGCAGCAGAACGCGGCTGAAAACGTCGGCGCAACATCGCGGAAACGGCGATACGCGAGGGAAGCGGCCACATAACGCGTACTCGCGTTTTGTGGCGTGCGAAAAGCGCGATATTCCGCCTTCTGTTGTGTGTTCCGCGCGCGCGGTGTAATTTATAATAGATCGCCAGCGGGAACGTTGATTACACCAGGAAGTCGAGCCTGGCGTATAGGGAGCTCGGCGAGCGCGTGCGGCTCGATACGCTTCCCGTACGAACGGCGCGAAGGGGATGAGGGAGGGAGGGAAGAGCGAATGGTCGGGGGGGGGGGGGGGGGGGGACTTCGATGGTTGGTCGGGTTACTCGCGTGTCGATATACATAGTTGGGGTAAGTAAAACGATAAAGGGGTGAGCGGAGGTCGAGTGCGAGTAAGACACGTATATATATATACATATATGTATATAAATCGACTATTCGCTCGCGGTGATAGCGGATTCGAACGGTACTCGTTTTGGTCGAGGACGATAACCCACCTCCCACCCTGCGGCAAATTTCACGGTATTATACGTTCAGTGGGTGTGTGTGTGTGTTTATGTTTCTCCGGGTGGTCGTGTAGCGCGTGTGCAATCGGGTTAATAACGTGGGAAAAGCTCTCGATATTATCGGCATATAATATAAGGGATGAGCATACACAGACGCACACACACAAAAATGAACGAACGAGCCTCGCGAGCTCGTTCGAGCCGCTCGAGGTACTTAAAATCATTACATCCAAGCATACTTTCGGCATAGTTCGTCGAGCCATCACGTTCATCGATTTCCTCTCGCGCTCGCTCGCTCTCGACGCCGCCGCACCGACGTTTCCCGCGCGCGTGTCCCGTATATATACGCGCATTTCAAACCTCGCGGATCAAACACGCGTCGCTCCGACGCAAATACCGGCGCAATAATCGCGAGTACACAGCCCGGGGAACGTGAACGAACATTCACGCTCGCGAGCATTTTCGGAATTATTCGATTTTTTTTCTTCCTTTATTATTTTTTTTTTGTAGACTAAACAGGAGCACTTGGGGGGATGAAATATCGCAGATGGGAACAGCGCGAAGTACTCAAAGGGGAATTATCGACGCGTAAAAACAGCGACAAAAAAAATATATATGTGGAAGTGTGTGTGCGACAGACCAGAGTCGCCATTGGCAAAAGTTTCGAGCGATTATTTGCGGCGGGTATAAAACTTGTTATCAGATTTTTCACCGGCGCGGTCGGCGCAAAAGCGCCGCGCACCTCTCGCACCGCTCCCCCTCCCCCCCCCGCCCGTGTGATAAATTACCTATGGAAATTACGGGGCATGTGGACGGAATAACTGCGAGCAATTGCAATAATTTTCGAGATATTCACTGCTTCCGGGAATTCAACGAGAAATGTACACGTGCCGCGCCACCAGCGCCGAGTCGAAAGAGTTACGATTAATTGTATTCGCCCGAAAATTTTATTCTGCCCGGCGCCGCGCGCTCTTAAAAAACAGCCGCGACGGAATTGTGGCGGGGTCCGAAATTTGTTTTCGCGGATGTCGTTAACGATATCTCGTGTTTGATACATATTTTCACAAGGTCCAAGATAAAAATGTCTCAACGAACCCGATAAAAAATATCTTAGCGCCACCCCGAGCGATACGACGCTTAATTAAATAAAAACGTCGCGCGACCGAGCGAGAAAAATGTGCGTCGCGGGGACATTAGCCGATGAATATGCGAAATATTGAATTGCGAATTGAATGGAAATCGCGTCGCGCCACCACGCGGAGGTAGTGTTCTCCGCTTCGCCCTCTCCTCCCTCCCTCTTCATCACTGTCCCCCCCCCCCCTCCCTCCCCCCGCGCGTCGTACGTGACCGCGTGCGCCGAATGACGAACGTGTTAAGCGCGCTCGCGCGAGCTTCAAAACGGCATTTCACGGATTCCACACACACGGGGCGAAAGAGAGACAGACTGAGAAATGGGGTTTGCAAATTACGGTGAGAATCGGTTTTGCCGCACGAGAGACGCAGTAGTGGGAGGCTATAGAGCTGCGAGCGGCTCCTGCGGCGCGCGCGTTGGTATTCCGGCACTATACACGCAGCGCGTATACACGACTCGGTGTACTACCGACCGAGGGCCGGAAAATAGCGGAGCGTTAGCGCGAGGAGAGAGCGAGGAGGAGGCGAAGGAGGCACGAGAACTGCGTGGCACGTGCGAGCCGTAATATTCGTCGTGTGCGTGGCATACGAAACGTCGCGAAATACGTCTTGTACGTAACGTAACGTTGTACTATACACTAGGATATTATAGTGTATGGCGTACGTAGAACGAATTTCGCAGACAAGGCTATCTCGCCGGCACGTGCGGGTTTCTGGAAAGAAAGATATGGCCGCCGGAGAGAAAGCGTAGAGAGAGCTACTGAGAGATAGAGACGGTCGAGAGAGAGTGAGAGAGAGAGAGAGAAAGAGAGAGAGGGAGAAAGAGAAAGACAGAGAGCGTAGAGAGAAAAGTGGCCGGGCGAGCTCGAGTGAAGTTTCCATCCCTCCGAAGTAAAGAGCGCCGCCCGGATCCCGTACAAAGAGGAGAGAGCGCATCGTTTGAAGCATCGAAGTAACCGGAGCAAAAATGGAAGAAATGCGGCGCCGCCGCCACGCGTTGCCTGTTTATATGTTAAAGCATAGGCAACTATGTACTTACATACGAGCGGTGGAGAGTGTGAGGTGGCGGTAGGGGGTGGGTTCGGGTATAGAGGGGAAGGTAAAAGCCGAGTCGGAGCCGGGCGGACGCGAAGCTGGAAACACTTGAAATTCAGAGAATGGAAAAGCTCTTGCTTATGAAATATTCGATGTATCTTCGCGGGGCGTCGGCGTCGGTTGGAAGTCGACGAACGAATGAAATTTATACGGGTATCGCTTTGGCGCGGTGGGATCGAAAAGTGTTTCTTAAAAGCCTCCGCGGCACGTCGTTGATTCGACTGCTCCCGCTGCTCCCGCTGACGCTCCTGATGTTCCCGATGTTCCTGCCGTCGCTGCCGTCTATGCGGTGTTTCGTAGTCACGGTTGCCACTTGCTCCGCGCGCAAGGCGAACATGTGGCGCGCGCGGCCGCCGCGGTTTACATTGGGATGGCAAAAAGTGCCCCCGAGTGAATTGGGTGGATCGTGCCGCGCGCGCGCGAGATGCACTCAGCGGGCGTTGAGAGTTTCACTTTGCGAGAGGCGAGAGCCTGGTCTTGGGAATTGGCTTCTGCAATTGGTTGGCTGCAAACGTGGAAACCTAAAGACGACCCAATTTGCCAAATGCAACTGTGCATTGTGCAAAATAATTTGTGTATGAAGATAACGGAAATTAAAAAAGTTTCCAATTCAGCATTTCTGCTACGAGAACACCCACTTTACGACGATCGAACACGATCCCGAAAATGTCACCCGCTCCCGGCCCGCAATAATTAAAACTCCAACAAGAACCCTTTCATTTACAAAGAGCTCACGTACCTTGTGACGATGCTGCGTACGCTTGTTGCTCGACCAGTGACGGGGAACGAAGACGAAAAAAAAAGGAAGGTGCGCCGCGATAAGACGCCAGGTATAACGTCCGACCCGCGGTGTCTCGTCCCGCTGAGTCGTGAGCGAAAAGCGCGAGAGAGAAAAAAAAGCGGCAAGGGATGACGCGCAGAATCCAGCAGGAGGCAGCGGCACTTATACCGCCCCCCGGGGGAGGCTCACCTCGTCGTCGCTCTTATATTCGCCGCGTGATCCCGGTACGGACAAGGGATCGAGGCCCGAGGATGCCTTTGATGGTTTTTACCACCATCAGCAGCGTCGGCGGCTACGGCGTCGGCGCTGCTGCTGCCGCTGCCGTCTCGTTCCGGATAAACGCGTAAAGCCCCAGCAGCCGCGAGTTATGTTTAGTACACCTACACCTTGGTGAATCATGATATTGCGGGAGATCGTGGATGAGTATTTTCACGGGACACGCACGCGCCTCTCTCTCCCTCTCGCATCACTCTCTCTCCCTCTCACACTCGGCCTCTCACTCTCTCCGGTTGTTTCGGTACAACGCAGAAATCGTAAATATTTATCAACTTTATGGAGCCCCCGGGGTATACCCCGGCTGCATTGTCGAGCTTCTCCAGACTCTCGCGCGTGTTTTTTTTTCGCGCTCCCCTCCTCTCGTCGTTCCCTCGGCTCTCGCTCCAGTGGCGGACCCGTCGCGCTCCGTCCCGTTTTCAATTTTTTGTTCTCCGCACGTTTTTTTTTCTCGCGTCTTGTTTTTCTCTTTTTTATTATACATTTTTTTGCTCCTCCTCCTCCTCCTCCTCTTGGTTCCTTTTTCCCCTTTTCCGCTCCTTCTGCCGCGTCCTTTTTTATAATTCTCTGTGATGCTTTCTTCATTCCGCGCTCCGAGGGAAACAAAGCGCGCGCGCGGGTGTAGCGAAAGGAGAAGTAGACGACTGTGTCGCGCGCGACGAGCGCGCGCGCGCGCGCGCCTGGATCTCGTGAGCCCGGGTGGTTCCGAGAAAACGCTCGAAGGTAGAACACGAGCGAGCGAGACGCCGTCTGTGTATCTATATAAATATACGTGACTGCTGCCGCCTCTGCTGCTGCTGCTGCTGCTGCTGCTGCTGCTGCTGCTGCTGCTGCTGCTGCCGACGCCGACGCCGCCGTCGCCTGTAGTACCGCTCACTCTCGCCGGGTCCGACCCCCGAGGGGCTCGAAACGACCCCGTTTCGCGACATCGCCGGCGACGCTGAGGCGCGCGCGGCCCACGGTCTCACCCCTCCCGACCCCCTTTCCACCCTCTCACCCTTTTTCGCTCCGCAGTCCCTGCTGGCGTGTCCCGTCCCGGAATCCCTTAACGAAATGCTCGCTAAAATTTTTCAAAGCCTCCAACCACCTCCCTCCACCCCCGCCGCCATCGTCCCGGCCGACCCACCACCCCCTGCTCGCTGCCCCCCTCGCGTCACCGGCGACGACCCTCACGGGCACCCAGCGAGCTCAACCCCCTCCCCCACCACAGGTCCTCGCGTCGCAGGGGCCACCGGTGCCTCCTCTCGGCGAGCGGCGAGGAGAAGGTTAAATTGAATGGGACGGTCGTGATTGCCCGAAGCACGCAACGCGTTTTCCACGCTGGGTTTCGTTGCCTCCTTTCTGGTGTGCCCTCTGCCCACTTCGCTTTTCTTCTTTCTCTCCTCTCGTTCCTCCTCCTCCTCCTTCTCCTCTTGGTCCTCTTTCTTCTCGTGCTCTCCTCTCGGCTTCCTGCTCTCTTTTCCCTTCTCGCGGCGCGCTCTCCTCGGCAATTTGGCCCTGCCGTCATCGCCGACGACGACGAAGTGTCGTCGTATAACTCTCCCCGACTCCGCCCGGATAGAAACAGTTTTGTACCACCGCTTTTCATTAACGTTTTACTGTATCACCCGGCTGTATAAGAAGATATATGTATATACGTACATGAATGTGTATATATATGTATAAGCTCTGACGGTTTTTCCGCGATTTCGCCCACGAGGGCCGTGAGCGCCGGGCGAGTATTAAAAACAATTCGGGAGCGAGATGACAGTCTCGCCCCGGGAGAGAAAATTAAGAATCTTCATTTTTCCTCGCCGCAGAAATTTCGCGGACGTTGAATTTTTTTTTCGTTCTATCTACGCGAACTCAGTTGAAATATATTTAACGTAATTACGAGCGGCGTCACGTGACGTGCGGAATATTTCGTCGCGGATGTAAAATGTCGCGGTTCGACGATGCACGCGCGTCGGAATGTTTGAAAGCGCATCGCGACGCCGCGGGAATAATGCAGCGACTCGCGTCTGGCTGTCGCGCGGGTCGTCAATAACGATGATTCGGTTTGGTCCGATATTTCCAGCGCCGCATGAATTTGTCGCCGCGCTGCGCGACGGACGCGCGTTCGCCGCGCGTCGGGAAGTGAAATATTCCATTACCTTCCGCGTGTCATTGGCCGAGCCCCCCAGCAGTCCTTATGGCTTACTAGCGACGTGAAAAAACTCACCTGAAACAGAGCAAAGAGACGAAAACATTTAGCGCACGATTGTATTTCGGACGAATGAAGTTACGGGGGGGCAATTGACAGTATGAAGTGAGGGACGAATTTGCGGGGCCAATTAGCGCAAAAATAGCGCTGGTACCCGTACGGCTCGCGAACGAAACGCGAGCGACCCAGTTGCCGACCCGGCAGGATCGATCGCGTTGCATCTGCCCGTCGTGATTATTTCATCGGCGAACCCCGGTCATCTCGGGGCGACTTCTGACCTAAGAATATTGGGAAAATTCGATCGACTCGGATTTGTCCAACGTTTTGCGAAAAAAAAGTTCTCCATACCTCGAAGGCCTTTTAATTCACGCCGTTTGTCCTAACCATTTTTTTTTTCTTCGTCCGGACAGGCGATTACGTCTCGTGGAACAGGAGTAACACACGCGCCGAATTTACGAACCGCGGGTCTCGGCCGAATTGCGGAAGGTGAAATATCGCCGCGGCCGAGTGCCTTCGATATTCCTCACGGCGTATCCTGAATAAGCGCCGGTGAAATTTCGCTCGAACGGCGCGCGCCACTTCCTGCGGGTCAGCGGTGGCAACCGCTGTTCCCGCCTGCCGCGGGTACCCGTTCCATTCTTTCCGTCCGATTCTGCCCTATCGCTCGCTCTCTCTTTTTCGCAGTGGTTACCGGGTTATACTTTCGGCGAATCGGTTCGGAGTCCGTGGCCGCGCCGGCCGCGAGACTTGACGGATGGGCCGCGGAGCCCATAGCCGGTAATCCACTCGTGGCATGTCCGAGATCTCATCCATTTTAAGCAACCCCCTTTACTGGTCTCTCTTTTCTCTCTCTCATTCACCCTCTCCCTCCTACTTCCTCTCTCTACCCCTTTTCCCCTTCTTACTCCCACCCTCTTCCTCTTTCGCACCCCCCACGACCACGAACGTCTGTGTCCCATGAACGTGTGTGTCCCATTTTTGCGTCGAACGTCGTAAAGACCCGGCTGAAACTATTGGCTCGAGTTGCGGTGTGAATCAGTCGAGACCTCACGGACGTCGGACAATCGTTACGCGCCGCCTACCATTTTTCCACCGTTCTCGTCCGATCAGCAGCTTAAATCTTCCAGCGCCATCCGACCAACCCCATTTCTACAGCGCACTCGTCATCCCTGAACGTCTGATCGTTGTCCGCGCGACTCGCGCGTCGTTTCCAGACGAAGTCGAGGGAGATGTCGGGGTGAAATGCAAAAAAACGCCGCGAAGCGCGATGCGAATCGGCCCAGGTTCAACGAATCTCCACTTTTTAGTGAAGCGTAGATCGCACGTTGATGCACAAACGAACGAGAATATCATATGAGAAATCTCACTCCGAGCAGCGGGGACATACATTTTTGCGAATGATCGTTAATCGTCGCGCTCGTTACGGCCCATACGAGAGGTAATAATCACGCGGTTGCACGCGGTCTCCGGCTCTTTCTTGTGTTTTATTGTCGTTGGTTTTTCCCGTTCAATCGCCCGCACTGCCCACTCTCTTCTCCTCTACTCTTCTCTTTATACGACGAGAAAGACGAATAGGGTAGTAGAGGGGGTCGAAGGGGGCAAAAGGAATTTACAAGAAACGATGGAACACGGCGCAAGCAGCATGTATATATGACGTGCGGTGCGAGGAAGTGGGCTCGGTGGTCAGAAAGAACGCGAAGAGCTAAGGAGAGAACCGCGTAGGAGTGACAAGGAGAGAAGAAGACGGGGGGGAGGAAGAAGGAGAGGGAGGGAGAGAGCTGGTAGCGCGAGGGGTCGTTTCCGTCGGAAGTTACGCTCAAAGAAACGCGCTGCTCGTATAGCTCGCTTACATACATATATATCCATCCTCACCACGGAGCAGTTGCCGCGTTTACGCCGTAATGCCGAGCTCGCGTGCCCGGTATCGACTTTGACCTCGCCGCGATGCGAGTCCAACGCCGCTCTGCTCCCGTTGAGTCTCAGGGCTTGGAAAAATAAATCCTTCGACCCCGCCGACACGGCGCGCGCGGGATTTGTGAAGCAAATGAAAAAACAACCCCGTTTCCCATCCACCTAGTTTCCGTTCGTGAATGTTACCCCAACGCGAATGTGGACTTGTTGTGGCTGGACATCGAATTCGCTCGTCGCCCGGACGAGATTCCGGTTTCTGCCTTTTTACTGGCTAATTCTCGCTGATTTTCTGGGTCGTAGGCTAACGATGAGGCATGAATGGACCGTCGTAACCATCAACGGTAACCATCAGGGACGCTGGGATATAATTCTTCTGCAGGAACCGCTTCTCACTAACTACCCAACGTTATCGGAAAATGGAAACTTAGGCGGAGCGAGGGGATGAATATTTCTCGTTAATTAATATTGTGGGAATCGCGCGACCGGTTGAATCGATGAGGTCCGGACGCTGGTGCCAAGTAAATTAGTTACACCAATGGACTTGCATTGGCTTCTTCATCAGATACTCGCAGAAGGTAATTCGATAACAAGCAAACAAACAATACAGATACTGGTTGATTCGATAGTCAAACAAATCTCTTCCCACCACAAATTCACTTTTCTCTTACACACGATTGACGACGTCAGCAGCGCCACTGATTGCTCCGTCAGCAAATCCAACGCACCAAATTTTATTTCCCTCGGATCAAGAATTCTTGCCTTGTATTTGCTAATGATTTCTGCTGCGGCAGCATTTGTCTCGCTGTGGCAACAAATCTCTCCCCTGATCTTCCGGTTGACCGACACGTGCCCAAGTTCAGCCTGACGAACGTTGCTGAGCCGGCTGACGAGTAATTCGACAGCCTAATCCGTCAGATTTAGGTGCTCCAATCAGTCCCTTATTTTCTCCCGTTGTCATTTGGCACGATGGATGTCAAGGAGAGTCATCAAGAACACGCGAAAACAAGAGAGAGCCTATGATAATGATGGCGCGAGTTCACCGAGATTGTCGAGGTAAATTCGCCCTGGAAATACCCGGGGCTCTTGCTTCGTGTGTACACGGGATAAAATGAAGAAACAGCGGAGGCGCTCGCCGAGGTATCACTATGTTTGCCCGCTGTGTACACTGTGTGCTATGGGGCTTATCGTCGCAGAAGTCGCTCTAACCCTCCGCCCGCTCGGGTCCGACCCTCTGCAAAGATCTTTGTATCTTTATTTCGGATTACCACGACCCTCTCCCCGCTGGAAGGCAAACCGAGGACCTTCCCACGTCGGGCAGCCGCTTCGGGCTGATGGTACACGGCCGTATTTCGCCGGGAAAGACGGAAAACGGCCGAGATGGACTATAGGCGAAACATGAAGATATACGGTAAGACCGAGTGGAAACGAGAAATTGGGAGGGTAGTAAACGACATACAAAAAAAAAATAAAGAACCAGGCGCGTCACGGGAGAACCAGCCAAGTTTCGGATCTCGTCTGTCTTGAGAAAGATCGCCGGATGATAACCTCCTTCCGACTGTTGTGTAGGCTTCGTAAAAAAATGTTCACTGAGGCCAGGATGTGTTGCTGGGCAGGAGGCTCGACAGAAGTTGCCTAACCGAGCGGAAACATCTTAAACGTTTCTCCTTCTGAAAAGAAATCTCGCAGTGCAGCGGTTTCGTGTATCTCGATAAATCCACCTGACGTTTCTAGCGGTGCCAACGGGAACAGCATAATGAAGTCATCCTTTCACTAGTTCACCTGGTTCGATGCCATCGGTGATACAGATGAAATCGAGGCCTTTCTCGGCATTGCGAAACCCTGACCGACTGCTGCAGCTGAGACAGCGGAGTTCGCAAGTTGGAATGTACCCCCGGAGTCCAGGACCCTATACATTTCCAACGTGGATGAGCTCTCTTAGGGCAGAGCGCGCGGCAAGCGAGAGAGTTACAGGGAGGCGCCCTAGGAACCGCGGATCCAAGGGTAAGTCCAACCCCTCTGGCCCAGCTGACTGCGCCGCGATCAGCGAGTGACGCGTCGCGCGGTGTCTGTACCGAACGCGGGGCCTATCGCGCGCTGCAGTAGACCAGGTCGATGTACATCGGACATTTCTCAGTTGCCGCGGCACAACCCGACCGACCGGGGGGGGGGGGGGGGGGGTCCCGAAGATTCCACCGAGCGCATTCTCGAGGAGACGACGGAGCTCAGCGTCGACGTTTGGTTCGTGGTATGTGTCTGAACCATCTGATCGTGAGCGGCGTTCGGTAAACTATTGGATTAAGACATACACACTCTTGGCACCGAGAGGAAGAGAAGGAGTGAGAGAGAGAGAGCGAGTGAGAAACTTCACAGAGATGCAGGAGCCGCGAGATAACGGAGTCGTGGAGCTTCCATCGGTTCCACCGCCCTCGGATGTGCCTGGAACTTCAAAATCTCGAACTTCAGGTTGCGCTCCGTATCCGCACCCATCCGTTCTTCTGTTACCGACTATACAGTCACCTGCTACTGGGTGGAGAAAAAGAGACGGGAAGGGGGGGGGGGGGGGGGGTGCTGGCTCACTCGCTCGCGCGGCAAATCCTCGAGGCAGAGCGGGAGCTCCTGCTGCTCGGGTTGCCATAGCCGCGACTCCGTCGGCGCTGGCGGAGCCAGCGGGGGGGGGGGGGGGGGGGGGAGAGGGTTGAGCGGTGAGGGGTGGACGCGACGAGCGGGCATATTGCCCGCCATTAATCATGCGTCGCGCTGTATTGAGTATCGCTGCCAGTCGGAGCTTCGCGAGAACGACACCAAACAGATAGCGATCCATAGGTATAGGGGATAAGAGACTGCGCAGAGGGGTGGGTGGGGGGATGGGATGGTAGAGAGAGGGTGTAACGTTAATGACGGTGCCGCTGGTACCCAATACCGTTGTCGGCACTGCCGGATCGAAATATACCAATTCTACCCTTCTACATCCCTCACGGGCCCGCGGAACACCCGCCGCGCTACGAGTAGAGAGTCTCTAATTAATTAACCTTTGTCCCTGTCCCTTTTAATAATAATAATCAAAACAAGAATAATAATAATAAAGAGACATATTACTTCTATATTTATTTTCCCTATTATTTTTTCTGTCCTTCGTTCATAATCCCCGGCGATGGTAGAGTGCATCACGGGCAGGAAGAAGACACCGCAATATCGCGTTGTGGCGAGTCGAGGGTCGAGTCGTGAACGGCCAGAGTTATATCGAGTGAGTAAGCGAGGGAGTGCGACTACGACCGGTGCACTCGTATTGATGTTCTCTCGATTCGCATCATAAAACAGTGACAACGTTGTCCAACTCACTCCCATTCGAAACCCCCAACCCTGCCCCTCCCTCCCCTCACCCCAGCAGTGAGAGTCGTATTCACCGGTCGGTGTGCACGTAGGGGAGAGTGGGCAACAGTGGGCCACATTTTACTACATTGCGTCTGTATTTTTATCAAAAACATAATATGAAGGAAAATACATTAATTCGATTTCGTTGAAACTTTGGGCACACACTAAGCCTGAAATAATTAGTAAAAAACTACCAAATATGCATGAAAAGTTCGTTTAAAAACATGTGTGAAAATTGCCCATTGTGCCCCACCGGTAGGGTACTATGAGCCACACAAGCGGGAACAATGAGCCAATACATGTAAAACATGTCGCCAATTGAGCTAATATGGAAAAAATGTTATATTTGTGTAATGTTAGTTAATTAGAATATTTTATGATTCAATGTTTTGTCGATTCGCTGCTCAAACTATATGTAACTCTACTATAACCTCTACACACATCACCTCTTCTTCCATGACAGCGTCACCTGCTCTCCCTTTTTCATTTTTACCTTCCTATTTCTTGTCACCTTGTATCTTATTAACCTTATCTTGAACAAAATGAATACTAACATCTGTCGTTCTTGAACCTGTACATTGAAATGATGTAAGCCTCATATAAACCACGATAATATTGGGTTGGCCCATTGTACCCCACTAGTGCTTACACTGATTTATCCCTAAAAAACATTGCTTAACAATCTTAAAACAATAAAACATGAGCGTTTATCGATGCACGAAGATCTAATGAATCATATAAGTCGACCGACATCGGTGATTAATAAACATAAGATTATATATTAAACTTTTCCAAAACGCGAAATATTTGTTTCCAAGAGGCTTAAATGAATTTGTATTTTTTACATTACCAAAGAAAAAGTAACTCAAGTTTATTTATGAAAGACAACATCGAATTGAACTCATTGCCATTTAGAAAAAAAACTGGATTTTTTTGCGTTTTATCTGTCGAGATATAAAGCGTTGCTCACTGTGGCCTACGGCCCACTGTACCCCACTCTCCCCTAACTGAAGGTCCATCCAGCGCGACGTAATAAATAGCAATAAAGAAACTGGTATATTCGTGCGCATTTGTATGGATTGTTTTGCCGCATCGCGCCGCGAGTCACTCCAACTCTCTTTCTCTCTCTGTCTCGTCAAACGCATCGCGCACAGCTCTCTTGTTAATTAAAATCCAGATAATGGTCATGCGCCGTGTTCTCCCGTTGAAAGCTGCTTTTTCTGGTGGATGCACCGTCACAATGACGCGCGCGTTTTTTTTTTATCGAGTTTCTCGAGAGAAAACAACGGCGACGGTTGCGAACAAAAAAATGATTACGTCGATCCGCCCGCGGAAAAGTGTACTATTATGTTATCCATCGTTGCGAGAGCGACGGACAACACAATGCGCGGCTCAAAACGACGCGGGTTCGGTCCAGGGAAAATCTGTGGCGAAAGGACACGAAACCGCGCGGGCAACTCGAGCACAAAAGCGGATCAAGAACGCGCGTGCCGCAAAGAGAAACAAAGATCGGCGAGATCCGCGAGTATTACTTGGTCCGCCCTGCGAGCTGTTGAATTGCAATCTCGCGCATTGTCTGAGAAATATGGAGTCTGCGACGGCTTAAGAGTCATCGACGCTCTTGCGGTTGGCTCCCTTGGCGACCTTTGCTGCTGTGTCTCTTGCGGGGATTCAGTGATGTCATGCGTGGAAGGCAGAATTGTACAAAGGTGGTTACATAGACTTAAGGTATGTGGATTGGTAAGAAATATTTGTCAGAAACATATGCAAGAATTATAAATGGTACTCATACACATTGTCCATATGAAGAAGTTTCATAAAAGGAAGACAATAAATGCTCGAGAGGAAGTTTGAAATTCCCACAAAGTCACTTCTATGCTCCGCCCTAAGATTTTCCATGCAAAAACACTGGAAACAATGTCAGCACAACGTTGGCCACAGGTAACACGTCGAAATTGCCTTCTTATATCAGCGCGAACCACTCGAGAACTCGTAACTTTCGAGAGACACATCCAACCCGGGCAGTTAGACTGCCATTTACCGACTTAATAAGTCTTCCGGAATGCAATGCATGTGCGACCGGGCAGGGGGGTAGGGGAGGGAGGATGGGAGGCTTTGCTATCGAGGTTGAGCGAGGCGACCGGCGACGGGAGAGACAGGAAGACCGAGAGCCTCGGCCGATATTCGAGTCGATCTCGATTTCAGGAAAAGGTTTGGTCACGTACGCGCGACGAGGGAAGAAGCATCAGCGCGGGAAGAGGACGTCGGTTGGATGCGGCAGAGCTGGAGAGCGCGCGAGAGGGTGAGAGAGGAGACGGTAGGAAGAGAGATGGTCCTGGCAAGATGCCGAAATTATGAAATCAGCAGTACGTGAGAGGGATTCCGGACCGGGGCGAAAGGTAGAGAAGGAGGCTGGCGCTCTCTCCGCCAGTAGGTTACTACATTCTTTTGCTTCCGTTGGAAGGGAAAACGAAGAGCCGGCGATATCGCGCGCGCCGTGAATGCTAGTCGCGCTCGCGGGAGCGTGAGACAGACTATTCCAAGACGCGCCGGGATATGGGCCACATTGGTACCACATAAAACTGCGCATCTACGTATTCTACACACCCGAGATATTGCATTATACAGCTATGATACGGCTTTTTTTGCAGCTACAGCATATGTGCGAATGACCGTGCACAGTTGGGGGCGGGGGTTATTTTGCTGGGAACTGGTACATATTCTTGGCTGCCAAGTTTCGGGCAGATGGTCTGCACGAACACTGATAAAGCTACCAGAACTGTGAGTACATCAGTCCTGGTAGCAATTGAGCAGGAAAATATACGAATATTCTTAGCACGTATCTACATTGACAACGACTAAGTCGTATCTTTATGCAATCTAGCCAATGTCATTACCAACATCTGGACAAAGTTTGGCCAGCCCATGATCTGTAACTTATCAGTACCTGGCCAACATCTTGCCAACATCAAACCAATGTCTCATCGATATACCTAGCCAACATCTTGCCAACGCCTAGCCAATGTCTGCGTTCCACCGAAACGAAGATTAATTTCAACGCGTCGACTTAATCTCCCCACCTTGATAATCCCGCTCCACATCTCCCGAAGATCCGAGGGGAAATTTCGCTCACGGTGAAAACCATCCGCGAGAAAAATAACTATGTATCTTCATCTGTACTCGGACTTAAGTAGCGCGCGCAGTACATATATCAGCTCGCGCGCGGGGGCGCAGCTCCGTCGTCGTGGAGTATGCTCACCTCATCCTTCTGGAAGACGTATTAACCGGAGTCCCGGGAGTGCCGTAACCTCTGGCCTACGTCACTGGCTTCGGCAACTCGTATAGTATAAGGTATTATAGTATCCGGACGTAATAGTTATGGTCTCCCCGGGGAGTCCGAAAGGGTGGAGAAGAGGAGCCGGGTGTAGCGAGGAGGGGGAACGGGGAGAGTGTCTTGGGGTGAGTTGTACGCCAGAGCCGAGAAAGCCCGGACTGATGGGTCGAGCCATACGAAGGAGACATAAGCCAACGGGCTATATTGCATCAACGGCGATATACTCACGTACTTAGGAACCGCGCGAAGATATTCTCACTCGGTTCGAGACCCGAGACGTTATAGTAGTGTCAGGAGACCCCTTTTTACATCATCCAACGAAATTCTAAATGAGTCAGGAAATACGGTCGACCAAGTTGACATTAGTCGATCATACGGACTTAAGAACCGCGCGACATATTCTCACTCAGTTCGAGGATCAGGTTGTCAAATTAGTGACAGGACGTCCTTTTTTCCTTCCTCCAACGAAATTCTAAATGAAGCAAGAAACACGAACAACCAAGTGACGTCAGTCCCATCAGACAGGTCGCAAGTGTCTGCAACGCCGATGCAGGTGGGGTCAGCGTCTCTCAACGACACCGAGAGTACCCACTGCTTACAAACGCGCGTGTTTATGCACTACAGCAACGAGAGCAGGAGAAAAAATATTTTTTCATCCCCGCGGGCTGTAAATAACGCCGCGTGATCCTCGGAACACGACGGATACACGGGGACCCGGTGACAGACGGCGGCAGCACGAAAGGCTCGAAGCGCAGAAAGGGTGCAAGAGGCAGCAGAGTCGGCGGCGCGCGTGGATTCAGAGTCTCGAGTGGAAATCGCCCCGGGGGCACGTGCTAATAAGAAGCACAGCGCGAACTGCGGGAGCCAGAGCGAAGGCTCGCGCGCACGATACGCCCGACGTTTCGTGGAAATATGCGCGTGTATCTCGACGCCGCTACACGTCACACAGCGCGGATATCTCGGGAAGCCCTTGAAAAGAGAAGGGCGACACGAGAGGGACGTCGACACACGCGAAGCGCGGGGACGACGAGTGAATGCAGAGGCAACTCGCGAGGAGTGACAAAAGTTATACTCGAAGAGCACGCAGCTCCACAACGAGCACATGCTTCATCCCACCCCCTTCACCCTCCTCACACACAGATAAAACGACGTGTATATATCACACGTCTGTGCACGCGACACTGCTGTGTATATTACACATCTTCACGTTATGCTCGCGAGTATCACGCGCGTTTACGCGTTTACGCCTTCCGGAAGACACACGACGTGAGGGCCGACGTAAAGAGCGGTCTAGAGGTGGGTAAAACGCCGCGGGGGTTTCAACGAGGAGGACG
Source organism: Itoplectis maculator (assembly GCA_964034905.1). Lineage (NCBI taxonomy): Eukaryota > Metazoa > Arthropoda > Insecta > Hymenoptera > Ichneumonidae > Itoplectis > Itoplectis maculator. The sequence continues at coordinate 2,155,838 of OZ035857.1, read as the reverse complement.
ACGACGATGACGACGACGATGAGGCGAAGGGCATGTTTTCCGGATGGAAACCCAGGGACACCTTTTTGTCCGCCTCGGCGTCTCGCGTCTCGCGCGAGACGCGTCGCCTCGTGGGCTCAACGTCATCGACGCCGCCGACGACGAAAGCAGAACGAGCGTTAACGCGGTGATAAATGTGTCCACACATTTGTAGCTCCGAGGGCTTTGGCGCTGCGATGGCGGCAGTGGCGAACGAGGTAACGACGAAATATAAGTATTATGTGTCGCGAGTGTCGCGGGGGATGCAACAAGAAAGGGCTGCATCCTTGGTGATAATGCCGGCTCCTCGTGTAGCCTGTAAGGGGCGAGGGGGTGGGGGAGTGCAAGCCCTTCTTCGTGGGCGTTGCACGAGGAAAACACGGATCTCGAGCCGCACGAAGTAAAGATTGCACGCCCGGCCTTTTTCTTCCGCTTCCTATTTTTCTCAGCCGAGCTTGTAAGGGGGAAAGGGGGTCGGGTTTAAAATTGTTCAATAGTTCACTTTCCCTTTCTCTTCGCTGCACCGGAGGCCCAGGAGCCTCGAAGTCGTCTTCGTGCTGTATAGTATATAACGTGTGTCTTATATGTATATATGTATATATAACACACACGTGTATACAAGCTCCTTAGGAAGTTTGTCGCAATCATCATTTGTCTTCGTACCGACGTCCTACCGGCTTTTCTCTATTTTTCCACCCCTCGCCTCTCTTCTCTGTTCTTTCTCCTCTCATCTTCGTTTTGTCTGCGCGTCTTTCTCTTTCTCTCTCACGTTCTCGCCCCTCGTTGGCCACGAACGCGCCGACTGCGTCTCCCACCTTCCTTAGCCTACTCTTGGTTTTTCAGCTCTCGACAGTCACTTCTTTCCCCTCTGACCTCCTCGCCTCTCCACAACCCCCTCGCCACTACGCCCTTTACCACCCCTCGCCCATCTTCAGCCCGTGCCAACTTCTCTATTTGCTCGTCTTTTGGCACGGGGCAACGAGGTTCGCTCGCCGGGACGTGCGCGGAATTGTCCGGCCCGCGCGCCCCGAAGAAACGGAATCACGATAGATCCCTCCCCCCTCCGGTCCACCGGTGCGAAGACCGAAAAAGAAACAACAAAATTATCGGGCGGAATGGACGGGCGCACACTAACCAACCGCCTGTAGCCCGCGGTTTTTCATCGCGCGAGAGTTTCCCCTCGACTTCGCCGTCGAGGAATCGAATGAGTCGCGTGCTCGCACACGCGAGACGTTCGATTATGTGCAAAAAAGAGGTAGCGTCATAAGTGTTCGTCTTCGTTTTTTTGTTTTTTTTTTTTTTTTTTTTTTTCTTGAATGCAAAAGATTCGTACAATTTTAAAAATTAGAAATTATAATTCGGGATGGTTCACGGGCGCGAATGGGTGAATCTACTACTAAAAAGTGTAAGGGGTTAAATAATTAGACGAGTCAGGTATAGCGTACTGAGATGTTTATTTTCTCGACGCCTCGCGTCAGTACAGCACGGGATCCCGCAACGAACTGCTCGTACTTACGACGCTTCTCTCTCTCTCAGCGTATCACCACGCGAGTCAATGTGACGGCTATCGGTAGCTAACCGTCACGTCGTACAAAAGTCCTACAGCTCGGCCTCTCCTGACGAAAGTCCGTCTCGGACGACACGTAGACTAGTCAATATATACATATATTTTTTTTTTAAAGGTTCACATAATGATGCTCGTCACTCACTCTATTTACATCTGCTTGTCACTCACAATATTTACATCTTAACATATATTCGCATCGCATTTTTTTCGCGCAATCTTTACATCTTTCGTGCTCTTTCATTCGCTCCTGTCCTCCTCGTGTACGCTAGAGGTTTCGCGAGAACACCAGGGCCTCATATTCGCTGCTTCCCAGGTACCGCAATATGGTTTTTGTGTGACTTGGTGGTTTTCTACGTCACCAATAACGTACCTATCGTTTCGGAGCACTCTCACTACGCGATACGGTCCTTTGTATCTCGGGATTATTTTATGAGGCGCGCCTGCTGTACTCTCGAAATTCTTTATTACCACGTAGTCGTCTACATTATATTTTCGTGCGTCTTTTCGATTCTTATCAAAATAGTGTTTGTTGTATTCTTGCGATTTCGTTATTTTCTGTTGCGCCTTCGCTCGCATCGCTTCTAAATCGCGCGTTCCTGTTGCTACCGTAGCTTCGACATAATCTTTTATTTTATCGTGTATTTTTCCGCGCTGGTTAAGGCCAAATAGCAGCTTCGCCGGCGTTTCGCCCGTTGATTTGTTTACCGAATTGTTCAACGCGAATTCGACGTCGCTCAGCACTTTATACCAATATTGGCCAGAATCATTGTCGATGAGCTTGCCTATCATTGGGCCAAGGACTCTGTTTACGCGCTCGACTTGGCCGTTAGCCTTCGGAGAGGCTGTCGCGATCTGTACATGCTGAATATTATTTTCTTTGAGGAAGTCACCAAACTCGCTCGACGTGAAGCTCGAGCCTCGATCGGACACGATGCACTTTGGGCGGCTGTAGTCTGCAAAGAATCGTCGTAAACATTCGACCGATTCTTTCGACGCCGTCGTTTTCGTCGCGTACAATTTGGTAAATTTCGTGAAAGAATCAATGACGACGAGAATGTGACGCTTTATCAGTCGTTCTTTTTCTATTGGTCCGTAGTGATCTATATGCACTGTAGCAAACGGCAGATTGCCTTTCGGTAGGCTGTGCAAGGAGCCTTCGGCCTTTCCCGTGCATGGATTGAATGCGATGCACTTTAGGCAGTCCTGAATATAATCTTTGACCTTGTCCTTCATATTCGGGAACCAATAGGTGGATTTGATCGCTCCACACGTCTTTTCGACCGATAAATGTCCCATCTCGTCGTGACATTTCTTTATCACGTGCGCGACCATGTTTCTCGGTACGTAAAACAGAAGTTCGGCGCCCTGCTTTCGATAAATCAGGCCGTTTCTCATCTCGAAGCGACGGTGCTCGGTTTTCTCTAATTGTTTTCTCAATTCCTCGATCGATGGATCTCGGCCTTGGCTTATCGAAAGGTTAACCTCGAACGGGTTGTCCTCTACAACTAACACGTTTGTCGCTCGGCTTAACGCATCCACATGCTGCATTCTATTTCCAGCTCGATGCTCGACCTCGTAGTCGAAATTCTCGAGCTCGAGCGCCCATCTCGCGATTCGTTGATTAATTTCTTTCTTGTTCAAGGTCATTTTTAGAGAATTACAATCCGTAATAATCTTGAATTTAATCCCCTGCAAATAAATCCTGAATCTCCTTAGCGCGTAAATAATCGCCAACGTTTCCAGTTCGAAGCTATGATATTTACTTTCGGGTTCGCTCGTGGTCTTCGAGAAATAGAATACAGGATGTAGCTTGCGATCGGCTTTCTGCTGCAACAGAACGGCTCCGAAGCCTCTCGCGCTACCATCGCAATGTAGCTCCGTCTTATCGTTTGGGTTGTAAATCGAGAGAATCGGCGATTCGACGAGTTTTTCTTTCAGGCTCTCGAATGCCTCGCGCTCCGTGTCGCCGAACACAAACGCGACGTTTTTCTTACAGAGTTCGTACAATGGTTTCGCTACAACGGAAAAGCCCTCGATGAATTTCCGAAAGTAAGAACACATGCCGAGGAATCGTCTAACGCCTCGCAGATCTCGCGGTGCGGGGTACTTTTTGATTGCCACGATTCCCTCCTCCGACGGCCTAATTCCCTCTTGTGAGACTCGGTATCCCAGATATTCGATGTTAGTGAATAAAAATTTACACTTGTCTAACCTGAGCTCCAATTTACTGGCGACGAGAGTCGTGAGGACAGCCTCGAGAACGCGGAGATGCTGTTCGACGGTTGCCGTTGCGATCATAAAATCGTCGAGATACGCGACGACGTCTCCTCGGTCAATAAATTCTTTCAAGACTTGATTTATCCATCTTTGGAATTTCGTTGGTGCGCCCTTCAACCCAAACGGCATCTTCGCGTACTCGTACTGACCAACGGGTGTGACGAACGCTGTGTACTTGACCGAATCCTCAGCCATTTTTATATGGTGGAAGCCGTCCTTTAGATCGAGCACCGTAAAATGCTGTTTGCCCTGCAGTACGTCGAGTTGATCTTCAATTAGAGGGAGGGGAAAATTGTCGCGAAGAGTCAATTTATTGAGAGCTCGATAGTCAACGCACATACGCGTCTCTCCGTTTTTCTTTTTGACCAATACGATGGGTGACGCGTATTCTGACTCGCTCGGCCGAACAATCCCTCTCTCTACCAGTCTATCTATAATTTGGCGGACTTGCTCTTTTTCTGCGTATGCTAGTCTCCTAGGCGCGAAGTGAAACGGCTCGTTTGATGTCAAAGTTAATTTTAGCTCGGCTTTTACTTTCGGTTCTTCCGGACGAACAGGGTTCAAATACTTTTCTCTGAATATCTGTCGCACTTCCTTTTGTGTTTCGATCGGGATCTCGGGATTTATCGCTAGAGAGTCTGCTTCGTCCTCTCCCGGAGACGAGATATCGATGTTCGTTATGTTCATGACCTCTGTCTCGTAGTCTGTCTCCTGTTCAATCGCTAATGCTTCTCTTAACCCGAGACCGAATTTTCTTAACGCGTCGCGACCCAAAACTACAGGCGATACCATCGTATAATCCGGCACGACCATGAGCTGCACGTCTTTTCGCACTTTCCCTTTCATTGAAATATCGCAATTGACGGTTCCGAGCACGATCAAACTACTGCTGTTAATTCCTCGAAATTTATTACAATGATCGTCCGCGTCTTCGATTAACTCGCTCGGAACGTAACGCAATTTTACGAAGCTAACTGCGGCTCCCGTATCTAGCAAAGTTTCAAGTTTTATTTCGCATTTCTCGTCTTCGCGGCGCATACTATACAAAACTTTTTCTCTATACTCATCTTCCTCGGCGGGAGTCGGGTCGACGTTGTTGACCTGAGCTCGCTTCTCGGGGCAATCTCTCGCGATGTGTCCAGATTTGCCGCAGACGAAGCAGGTGATTTTATTTCGCAGGTCCGGACATTGTGGTTTCGTGTGGCCCTCCTGGTTGCAGTTGAAACATTTCCTCGGGGGGCGGGAGTCCGATGTGCGTTCGCTCGTTGTCTTCGTTCCGCTGGGCGCTGATGGTTCGTGATTATAATCACGTCTGCCGCGATTTCTCATGTCTTCTCTGCTTGGACGAAGGGAAATCTTCTCGAAGGCCTCGAGGAGTGACATTCTTGAGTTGAATGATTGCATTCGGGCTTGATCTTGCAGCCGAGGATCCGGAATGCCGTCGATGATGTAGTCGACTATTTCGTCCTCCGGTACCGTTACTCGATTGGCCAATATAATTTTGTCGTGGTAGTAATCGTTGAAGGATTCACCGTTCTTCCAGCGTCTGGACTCGAACTGACGGCGGAGGGCGACTTTATTTGGCCGCAGGTCGAACATTGCTCGCATTTCGTCAAGCAACTCCGCGACGCTCATCTCGATGTGCTCTGGCCTCGAGTGGAACCACTCCAAAGCGTTCCCCTTCAGTTTCGATCCCGCCAATATCCGCGTTGAATTTTCGTCCAGACGATACGTGCCTTTGAGCAAAATCAGCTGTTTTTCCCATTTAGAAAAAGTGTCCTGCGCTCCGTTGAAGTCGCTCAGCAAATCCGCTAAGCCTCGTACATTTATTTGTGGTGCATCCGGTTCTGCACGAGGAGTGGCAGCACGGGCCAATTCGAGTTCTCTTCGAGTGATAGCGAGTTCGCGTTCCATGAGCGCTCGCTCTCTATTCAATAAATCGATTTCGCGCTGCATATCCGCTGCGTCTCGATTATTCGCCATTGGCTCGTTTGGACGGTGTTGTTGCACATCTCCTTGATGCTGATGCTGATGCTGATGCTGATGCTGATGCTGTGGATCCATTCGCCACTCGCCCGATGGATCCGCTTCTTGCAGTCGAGCTATTAATTCGTTTTTCGTCCCACTTGAAACGAGATTTCGTTCTTGGAGTTTCGCCTTTAATTGCGGGACCGTAAAATCCGTCGGCTCCCTTAATTCACCGGAAGGCCTCATTGTCCGTCACTAAACAACATTAATACACGTACGTCATGTGTGATATCTATCACCCACACATCAACGCCGAAACGTCACACGCACCAAAAGTTGTTCACACAATAACCGCGCGCCGCGTGTACCATATACCGCGTACACACCAACGCCGGACCAACTCACACCGAGTCGACAATACGAAAACCGCGCGTCGTGTGCACCATTTACCGCGTACACACCAACGCCGGACCGACTCACTCACACTGAGTCGACAATACGAGAACCGCGCGTCGTATGTACCATTTACCGCGCACACACGAACGCCGGACCGACTCACTCACACTGAGTCGTCAATACAATATCGCACGCTGTGTGCACCATATACCGCGTACACACTAGCGTCGAACGGGCTCACTCTCACCGAGTCACCAATACAACAACCACTCGTCGTGTGTACCATATACCGCGTACACACCGACGTCGAAAAGAACACACTGTCCAAGTCCTTTATATAAACACGACAACACAAGTTCGACGCGGGGCGGCTGGTTGCACGCCTGTGTCAGTTCGAATTCACACACTCCTAACTGTCTATGTGTCTCTGTTTACCGCCTCGCGAATATTCGGTCCTATACGAATCACGGAGACAGCGCTACTGAGACGCGAGTCGCGTCACAGATCACGTGATTTGTAACGGTCCGTTGCTCGATGATCAGCAAATTTTCGGTACAGGTAATGGCGTCTTCGGTGTCCTTGCCGACGCCTACCGAATTTCAGCGAGTCCTTATAAAATCACAGACCACTTTACCGTCGGCCCTGATTTTCCTTCAGCACTCCGTCTCCCGAAAATCGAACAACCGCGTGGTCCAGAATTACCAGCGCGCTTCGAACGGAAATCATAAGCGAATTTCACGGGACCGTTGTACTCGCTTCGCTATGATATTCACGGCTCGACACACGCGCTCAACGGTTACGTAATTTGATCACTGTTTCGATTTTTCGGCACCACGAGTTCCGCAAGATTGTCAGTCCCGGCTGTAACGTACTTGTGTAGGCTTTTGTTGGTTTATCCCACTTCTGAGTTTGTAAGGGGTTAAATAATTAGACGAGTCAGGTATAGCGTACTGAGATGTTTATTTTCTCGACGCCTCGCGTCAGTACAGCACGGGATCCCGCAACGAACTGCTCGTACTTACGACGCTTCTCTCTCTCTCAGCGTATCACCACGCGAGTCAATGTGACGGCTATCGGTAGCTAACCGTCACGTCGTACAAAAGTCCTACAAAAGTGCGTAATTCGCGCCAACGTGACCATTGTTGTCGGTATAACTCGGCCTCTGATTGGTCGAGGGCCGTGACGACCGAAAGTTTTTGTTTAACAGCGCGAGATTTGACAGTTTGTCGTAATGAGCGCTGCAGCACTGTTTAACCTACTGTGATCCCGGTTTGGGCGGTTTTCGGCCCGGTGGCCAGATCTACGATTTCTGACAAACTGTTCGACCAAAATTTTTTTTTTCAAAATCAACTAAAAAAGGGTTGTAACCAGTGTTTTCAGGGGTAGAATATGCGACTTGAGAACGATGGTATAGGTTAGAAGTCGATATTTTGAAAAAATAAATTTCGTGACCCCGATTTGGGCGGTTTTCGGCCCGGTGGCCAGATCTACGATTTCTGACAAACTGTTCGACCAAAATTTTTTTTTTCAAAATCAACTAAAAAAGGGTTGTAACCAGTGTTTTCAGGGGTAGAATATGCGACTTGAGAACGATGGTATAGGTTAGAAGTCGATATTTAAAAAGAATAAATTTCGTGACCCCGATTTGGGCGGTTTTCGGCCCGGTGGACAGATCTACGATTTCTGACAAACTGTTCGACCAACATTTTTTTTTTTTCAAAATCAACTAAAAAAGGGTTGTACCCAGTGTTTTCAGGGGTAGAATATGCGGCTTGAGAACGATGGTATAGGTTAGAAGTCGATATTTTGAAAAAATAAATTTCGTGACCCCGATTTGGGCGGTTTTCGGCCCGGTGGACAGATCTACGATTTCTGACAAACTGTTCGACCAAAATTTTTTTTTTCAAAATCAACTAAAAAAGGGTTGTAACCAGTGTTTTCAGGGGTAGAATATGCGACTTGAGAACGATGGTATACGTTAGAAGTCGATATTTTGAAAAAATAAATTTCGTGACCCTGATTTGGACGGTTTTCGGCCCGGTGGCCAGACAACATTTTTTTTTTAAATCAACTAAAGTTACATAAACAAGGGTTTTTAGTTGCGATTTACCCTTTTAAAGGTTTATAAGAGCGCAGCAGCGCAAAGATATCTCGGGCACGCGCGCAAGCGCGTGTGATTAGTCCTCTATTAAAAAGTCCGTGAAGCGCGCGCATTTCGCTCGTTCCTGCCGCCTCAGCAAGCGCGGGATTTTTACAGAGCACCGTGGAGAGAATACGCGGATACTCGTAAAAATACGTCGAAATCGAGTCAACGCGAGAGACACCATGTTACCTCTTACATCGACGGCAAATACACATACTACGTGGATCGAGCACTCTCAGTGGTGCAGATCAACGTGCGCCCCGACGGTTGCGGCGGCGTCGCTGGATTCACGGAATTCGCATCGTCGACCGCGCGGATCTCGGCGAATCCGCGTATACAATTCTCAGCTCGGGGGGTGTATAATACACTGTTCTCAAGTGCCGGGGTGTAGCGGGCGAAGCCGGGCCAGGACCGCGCCCGGAGTGGAGATCGCAATGATCTCACCCGAGGGAAATAACTTATTTATGAGAATTCTGGTCCTCGGTTATGCTATTCGCGCACGAACGGGACACGATATAGTTCTTGGCTGTGAGGAGGGGCAAGGAGGGTTGAAAGGGGTGAAGAGGGTGGGCGAACTATCGGCCAGAGAGCAAGTACCGCGCGGAATATCCTCGGAAACTCCGCTATTTCGTGGGGACAGTCACGACGAAATACGTACACGTACAATGATCGTCGGGGTCTCCGCGGCGAGATATATACAACCAACGCGGTTACGTAGGTGGCTCGCCCCGTTGTGCGCGCGCCAGCGATCGTCTCCTCCCGTATTCCACGCTTGAAGTCGGAATTATCGAGGTGCAACTATGTGGCGTATAAAACGGGTATACAACGGGCGCTGCAGCCTGCATGTACCGTACACCGCGGCTAACGTGTATTGTGCGATTCGCAGCGGCCAACCGGTGTCTGAGCACAACGCGCCGTATCTACTGAGTCTATCGATGTCCGTACACTGCGCGTACGTTATCATCGAAGGGTAGTAAAATGCGTGAGGCGGCTATATCGAAGTCGACGATATATGAATTCGCATTAACAATAAAAAATGTTTACCTTTTTTTTTTAATTTTCAGGGATCACGTTACGATTAATTTGAGTTAACGCATACTTTAAAAAATGCAAACATATTAATTCATCTTCACAGCTTGAGAAAAAAACATCCCTAACCATAGTTTAAAGAAAAATGCTCCCGGTGTGCATTCCGGCTCAACCGTCCGCGCGGCAAAAAAGAGCAAACTACCGAAATTGACGATATATATCCGTCGATCATGTCGACAGCTTTCAAGCCGATCTCCTCTCCGTATATTCCATGCATGAATTCGGAATTATCGAGGTACGTGGTCCGTGCGCTCCACACGTACGCGACACGTAACCCGCGGTGCACATATCGCACACCCATACAACCGCCGCGTCTGAGCATACACAGCGGTAGCTGCTCCGAAGCAGGAGACGGTGGTAGTGTCTGAGCACAACGCGGCGCATCTACTGCGGCTCGAGTGCGGTCGAGCGCGCGCCTAACAGGCGTAACACACCGCGAGCTATTGCGAGCCGAGCGCCCAGCGCATTCCATGTGCGCCTTTAACCCCCCCCACCTCTATACGTCCACTACATATTTTTTCCATCGCGCAGTTATTTTTCCACCGACCCATTACGATCAACGACCTTGCGAACAGCCTCGTCCGAACTGTTACCACACGGGGGAGAACCAAAAGGTACGCTAATTGTATAGCAACCCCCAGACTCAACGTGTACCTATACACGTACCCATACCCCGAAGCGCTCCGTATAAACCGCTCTCTCGCTCATCGGTCGTACGGCCGCTCGTGAGTATAACCGCTCGTCGCATTCCCTTAACGATCGCGAGACCCTCCGCCCTCGACGGTGAATCGACTCGCGAGTTTCCCGCGTGGCTATACCGGAGGACCGAGGGGTCCCGTGCCTTCGGCCCATAGTCCGCGCGGCGGATCAGCGCAATTCCCCCTCCTCTCCTGCCCCTATCCACCTACCGGTTATACCGAGCCCATTCCACATACTACCCCCCCCCCCCCCCCCCCCTCACCCTCTGTATGTGTCGGTCTCTCTCAGCCTCTGTGATCGTCGCTATACTGTGTAACCGATATATACGTATAAATATATATATACCGTACGCAGGTTGCCACTGTATATACGTCAGCCCGAGAAAGCGAAGCAGCGAGAGAGCCGCGGCGACTTGATCGATGACCGCGTCCAGGTTGGACGTTGTCGCGATACACGTAAGGGCCCGCCGCGCGTCGACGTACAACGATAAGCCACACCAGGCTCTCGGCCACGGTTCCACCGATCCAACACGAATAATCGATCGCGCCCCCTGAACCAACCATACCACCTGCCCCTCCTCCAGGCTGCCACACTGTACAGCACTTGTCAGAAGCAGCGAGCTCGCCGCGAGCGCCGCGTTACCTACAGCGCTTTGCACACGGCCGCCGCGCTGTGAACCCTCAACCCTCGCGCGATCGTTCGAGTCCACCCCTCCCCCGCCCCCTCCTAACCGTATAGTTTCACCTCTCTACCCTTCCCCCCCCCCTCCCGCGCGTAACGGGGGGAGGCAGTTTCTCTCTCGTCGGTCTGTAATCGTGTGCAGCGAGAATCGAGAAGAGGGTAAGTAAGTGGATAAACGAACGAGCTCTACGATCGGAGAGAGCGAGAGGGGTGGAAAAAAAAATAAGCTACGGAGAAAGAAAGTAGCGGTGTCGCGGTACAGAAGACTGTGTATTTTTTTTCTCTTTTTTTCGTTGTTATACAGCCTACGCGTTTAGACTCAGTGGCTGCGTGACGCTCGTTATTAAAAAAGTATAAGAATAAGGGGCTGCTCTCTCTCCACCCCTCCCCCCTGCCCCGAGGGTTAGTGCGAGCAGCTTACACGAGAGAAGCCGACCCAGGCGCTCCATTATCCGCCGTTCGATCGTTTCGGCGCCCGTTTTTCCGAGCGCCCGTTTGCGGCATTGTGAACGGCGAATCCGCGACTTCGCGTCGCTCTCGTACGACTTTCACGGCTGTTGCTCGCCTCGTGCTTCGAGCTGTTTCGTCAGACGCTTCGGAGGCTTCAAGCAACGTTTCTTTTTCCTTCGCTGTCGATATATATTTTTTGCGGACAAGATTCTGAAATCGTTGGACGGAGACATAAAGAGGAAGAGAGAGAGAGGGGAGGGAGACTCAGGGCCAGAGGGAGGAGGAAGCGAAGAGGGAAGAGAAAATAGAGAGTTCGTAAATTGGGGATAAAAATCGCGGTGAGCTAACTCGATCAAAGTCAATCTAAGCGAGAGAAGCGGGAGATGGGGCGTCCGCTGCTGCGGTCGTGGCTCGTAATGTGCTAGGTCAGGCTGCGGAGGCCACGAACACACACAGAGACACTCGCTCTCGATTGTATATATATATATGTGTGTCACACACGTTTACGGGAAAATCGCGAACAAATACGCTGACTGACGGACAACACACAGACAGCGAGCGAGAGAATGTGACGCAGGAGCCGAGAGTTCGAGGGGACCGAGGAACGAGCAGGCTCCGCTGCCGCGTCGCCGGGAGGGGAGAAAAAAAAATTGCCAAGAAAAAGGATCGCAGTTTGTTAGCTGCGACGTCTCCTTCCCGTATCGTCGTCGCCGACGCCACGACGATCGAGGTGCGCGCGCCTATCACGCGGGCCCCCCAGGGACTTGTTCCCCGTGTCCGCGGGGACGAGAGACGCGTGGTCGTCGCTGATTCGTCGCCGGGTCAAGAAACTTCCGCGCCCGGAGCAACGCGACATTTGTCCTCGATTCAATGACAGCGGTTTTTTTTTCGCGCTCCTGGGATCCGACGGCGATTTTCATTGAAAATCCAGATTCGAGGCGTAGCAACACTCGAATATGAACCTGACACGAGTATAGCAATTATTTTAGATTTTTTTTTTTCTGTAGGTACAACAACTATTGTAATGTTCAATATATTTCAAGACTGACCCACAATTGTCATTGCCGTCGCTGCAGAGGAAAAAATAACCTGGACTAATAAATTAACAGTCGCCACAGATTCTCGTGAACGAAAAAAATAAATAAAAATGAATGAAGAATAAATGCGAAGCGTATTTCGACGAAAACCGCGCATTCATATCCTTCGGCCGGTTCTCATCGAAATTTTCGCGGAATACGCGCGATTAATGCACCGCGAGCGCGTTGATGACGATGATTTGTATCCGCAGGATTTTTCCACGTTACACAAAGCAAACGTATATAAACCCCGGCGTTATAATTACGGGCAGAACACCGAACCGTAGGGGATGGTAGAGAACGGGTAGCTCCCTGCCATGGGGGGTGGAGGTCGAGAGGAGAGAAAAGCCGATTTGACAATATTTGTTAAGCATTTTAATGGCGTTCGGCAGATCCAGCCATTCGGGCCTCACTCCACTCTTTTTCGCTTCTATCTGCTCCCACCAACGCACTCGGTTTATTTATGTATCTACGACCTATTACCATCATTTATTTACCGAAACGCGTTAATCCGTCACGAAAATGAGGGGATTTCGCACTGATGCTGTAGCCTCTGTTGAACTATATATATACATATCTATACGCACGAATACACAAACAAGCACATATACATACATATAAATACATATACGCAGACAGAGTCCGAGTGCTCGTAGGCAAAAAGCGTGTCGGCGGCGTCGCTGCGATTTCCACTGCGCGAGCCGAAAATACAGCTGGCAGCGGACGATAGTTTATGCTCACCGACCACTGATAAGAGATGGCGCGCGGGAGATTGCGAAATGCGTCTGCGGTGTGTACGAGCGCGAGCGAGCGTTTCGAGCTCGCGAAGCGCTCGCACCCCCCCCCCCCCCCCCCCCCCCCTCCCCGTGCACCCCCAACCCCGTTGGTTTCTATCTAAACGCGCGTACGCGATGTTTGCTCTCTTTCTGCCCGCAGTGCATGCATAGATACGCCGAATGTTGCTACCAAGGGGGGGGGGGGGGGGGTGGGTCGAGAGGGAGGGGGATGGCCCTCCAACGACTGCGAGAGCGCCGCGCGCTGACGTCACGCCGCGGTTATCGAAATGACCCACCGCGGGATAAAGCGCTTTTGGGGGGGAGGAGGGTTTCGGGTAGCATTAACCCGCTCGGGAGTCCGGCGGGTGAGCTCGTTTCTCTGTGCATTTCGCGCTATTCCGAAGCCGCGCCATAGCCCCGATATTCCCATGCGGTATTCAGTTTCCGTTCTCTTTTGCGCGTCGCGTTGCCGTTTTCATTCGCCCCGATTGGCGCGCCGAGCGTTTGATTAGTTATAAGCTGAGGTTTTTTATTTTATTTTTTACGGAGTTTGAAGTCGGGCGATCGTATTTCGGATTAGATACGAAATCCGCTTAGTCGAGTGAATGAAGTTGTTGAACTTGTTGAGTCCGTCGAGGTTATTGTGAAATGTAATTTTTGATGCAACAGTTTTTTTTAGATTTTCTAAATTTGATACAAAAAAAAGTTAGTTCGAAATCGTTCGAGCGTAAAGTCGACGGTAACGTCCGCGAATCCGCTTATCGTCCGTGCGGCGACTAATTGACGACGACATCCGCGCCACCTCCGAGCAATTTCGCCCCGAAAACCGACCAGATCCCATCGCCGAGTGCACATAGCCCGGGCCGCGGCTCTCTTCCCGTCCCTTCGCCCAGACCGAAAGCTTGTTCACCGCATCCCCCAGACCGCGCTTTTCTTATACATCCCTCTGGCTCTCTCTCGCGGCGCCCTCTAAATTACCCGATAATGCACTTGCGGCCTTAAATTTACCGAGAGCAGGAGCCGCGCGGCGAGTGCGGGCGTGGAACGCGCGCGGCTATCACACGGGATAAGAATGGGAGGAAGAGGAACTAACAGAGGCGAAGCCAGGAGAGCGGCGAGCAGGCGAGGGTGGGACGATACGAGAGTCGGGCGGAGGGGGGCGAGTCGGGGGTGAGTCGTGAGAGCTAGGAGAAAGTGGTGGGAGGGGGGGGGGGCGAGTCGTGGGTGAGTCGTGAGAGCTAGGAGAAAGGGGTGCGCGTGCGATAGTGCGAATTCTCGGCGTTCGAGAAAACGAGTGGAGTCGAGAAGCAGGAAGAGAGTGGTCTACAACCGCGGGCAAAAGTTTGCGATGGCCCAACCCTCGCTGCCTCCTCTCCACCTCCCATCCCTGCACCCACCCTCTCGGCGAGGGCCCGGGAGGGTCTGCCGAGCGGGCGCGGTCGGCAAAGATGGAAAAAGCGAGAGGAGGCAGCAGCAGTAGCAGCAGCAACGGCGGCGGCAGGGAAGAAGAATGGCCGGGGAAGGAAACAATGTTGTAGCTCGGGAGCTGTGTGTAGTACTAGCGCCGGGCTGCACCGAGTCTCGTATTTTCCCGCCGAGCCGCTCGAGCGAAGCGAGTGCCTCGCTCGTTTCGGCCGGAAGGGCCGAGGCGAGGCGGGGGGAAGGGGAGGAGGAGGGGAGGTGCGCGCAAGGTTAAGGGCTGCATCCGTCGGGATACAATTTTCCGTCCTCTCTTGTCTCTCTCCCTCTCTCGTCTCTCCACTCGGTCGGTGCCGTTCCCTGCATGAGCGCTACAGCAATGTTCAACCTACGGTGACCCCGATTTGGGCGGTTTTCGGCCCGGCGGCCAGATCTACGATTTCTGACAAACTGTTCGACCAAATTTTTTTTTTTTTTTAATTTAACTAAAAAAGGGTTGTAACCAGTGTTTTCAGGGGTAGAATATGCGACTTGAGAACGATGGTATAGGTTAGAAGTCGATATTTTGAAAAAATAAATTTCGTGACCCCGATTTGGGCGGTTTTCAGCCCGGCGGCCAGATCTACGATTTCTGGCAAACTGTTCGGCCAAAAATTTTTTTTTACAAAATCAACTAAAAAAGGGTTGTAACCAGTGTTTTCAGGGGTAGAATATGCGACTTGAGAACGATGGTATAGGTTAAAAGTCGATATTTTGAAAAAATAAATTTCGTGACCCCAGTTTTGGCGGTTTTCGGCCTGGCAGCCAGATCTAGGATTTCTGACAAGCAAAACGACAAACTTCTTTTTTTTTTTAATCAACTAAACAAGGGTTTTTTAGTTACCATTTACCCTTTCTAAGCTTTATAAGAGCGCAGCAGCGCAAAGGTATCTCGGGCTCGCGCGCCAGCGCGTGTGGTTAGCCTGGTGTTGTAAAAAAATTGCTGGAAAACACACAGCTTGATTGGCAGACAGGGTAATTTTTATTACAGTTGTTACGAGCTGTCACTTTACTTGATGTTTCCACGTCTTGTAGAATCCTTCTTACACTTTAATCTCGGCAAATCTACTATTCGTATCCAGCTGTGGGCGTCAAAAAAGCTGCGTTATTCATATTCATTTAGCATCAAATGAATATGAATGGGCAGCGAGTATATCTACGAATCCATGCAAAACTGGAACAGCCCGTTGCAGACACTGCATGGCAAATGCCTGAGTTAAGACACTATTGAATGCTGGAACAAATCATCCCACCTCGGCTGGCGCAGTCGGTATGACGGATGGAGTCAACGATACCCGTCTGCAATTTTTCGTGTCTGTGGTTTTTCGCGGTACTTTTGTTCGTCGAGGACGATGACTTGAAGTACGAGAAAGAATAAGAAAAAAAGAGGAAACGCGAAACGACGTCGCGGTGCAGCGCGGTATGCGAAAATAGAGAGGATGAATGGAAAAGCTGACCTGATAGCGCGGCATTATTTCGCCGTGTCGACAGCTTGCGAGAGCTCGGCGCGCGATACACGAGCCGAGAGCCGGGGAGAGCGATATACACTCCGAGGAAATGCGAAACGACGTATCATCCGTCTTCCAGCACTTCCGCGGCCTGTCAGATGCGCCTGGGCGTTCGTATATGGGCACGAGTTGTATAATGCGTCAGAGACTGAGAGAAGAGCGAGAGAGAAAGAACAAGTTGCCAGCAGCTTTTCCGTAGCTTTCGCCATTTGCCGGCTATCTTTTTTTTGCCCCGAGAAAAATAAAACTCGAGCAATTTTGCGCGAGGATCCGGCAAATCGCATAAAGTGAATTTAAGTCAAATAAGCGTCTCATATTTCTCCGGAGCGAGGATAATGAGAAATGGAAAAAAATTCGCAATTGCTATAATTTTCTTTGGAATGTACGTCGACTTTGATTCATTTGTCTCGCAGGACATAATGCAATTCTATTGTAATTTTATTACAACAAAAATTGAATACACATGCATTCGTGTCTATGCATGAACCATTATTAGCAGTTATATTTTTCGAAAGCGTTCCGCCTCGATCTCTCTCCCCCAGAAAGTGAAAATAGCGAAAACGATGGCACTCGATGAGTATTATAAAAGCTCGGGGGGCGCACAACGCGCACAACGCTTTGACACTCAAACCAGTCGTGTTCAAAGGGAAAATACCGGGCGGATTTTCGGGTTGAACCGGAAATGGCCGGTCGCGCGAATTCTCTGTTCCTCTGGCCGCGCCCGATCTATATCGGCATCGGCGCTCGTGCCGCGCAGTTAAATAGCTACCAAATGAGCTTTCAACCGCGCCAGGGCTCGACTGGCTCGAGTGCGTACTCAAATGTCCGGGAGAGCGGGAGAGTTCACCTCTGGAGTTTGAATGAAGAGGTTTTTCCCATCCACTAATGCGAGTTTGCATTGCTGAATATCCGACCCATCCCCAACCCCCCCTTCGCCCGCTTCACTCCCCGCGTAACTCGCATCTACGCCTACGAGTGGATTCTCGTTTACATATCACTCAATAAACCACTGTTTCAAGGCCATTGAGAGTTCGAACGCGAAACGCGAGTTGCGAGACCAACATTACCTACTAATTAACCCGCCATTACTCCCGCGCGGCGAGAATTGCGCTCGGCGTCGTTTTGAGTCCTCGCTGGCACGTATATTTCTGTAATTATATTTTCCCGAGTGGCGAGTGGCAGTCTACTATTAACATTTCTGTCTATTAGCATTCGGAGATTTCGCGTGTGCTATTAGCGCGTAATTCGAAAGTATCGCACCGACAAATAAACGCAATTTGCCAAAGCAAAATTCTAATGCGCGAGAAATGAATTTATTTGGCTTCGTAAATGGGATAATATTTGCGGGTAATTGATTTTGTGTTATCTGCTAGTGTATTATCGGCCTTTACGTCAAATATTAAGCAACGCCTGGTATACTGAATGTTTTGCTTTTTCGTGGAAGCATCGTGAAAATGAAAATTGAAGGGGATACTGTAATTTGCAACTTCTATATATTCGGCGAATTTTAATCCCGAATTTGCATAAAATCCGGTGGTATCAGCCAAAGTCGATATTTCGAAAATAAATGTTTCGGGGTGTCGAATTCAAACCAGACACAAAAAAATTGCAATTTCGAAATGGCGACTAAACCGTCGTCTTTAAATTCTTACGTGTCATCGAGAATAACAACGCGCTCGAAGTTCCAGATATAAATACAACGGAGAAATATCGCTGAGTAACAATGTCTGACTTCGGAATCGATAATGCACGGCCAAATAAGTCGCGCATATACCCCGCTCCAGATCCCCGCGTATCATTGAATAATACTCGAAGTCGGCGAAGACGCCACCACGGCATCTCTTGACGTTCGCGTCACCATTGACTGGCGATTCCGATTCTTCGGCCGCGATTCTCATACCCGACCGACGCGACCTCTATGCCGATATTTCTCTCGCTCTCCCGTCGCCTCTCAACGCTCCTCGCGTCAACTTTCTTTCGCACCGAAGATTAAGGATTCCTGGCCCCGAGCCCCCCTCTCCTCGACCCAGGATTATCCGAAAGATATTACCGCCATCATCGGGTTTTTTCGCCCCTTTTCATTCTCAACCAGACACTCGCCGCGATATATTCCACTTCCCCGCACCCGTCTATATATCCCGGTTTCATTTTTCTTCATCCATGATATTCTGTCCTCTATCCATGATATCTGTCTTTATGATATTCACGTCCTCGCCCTTTGCAATAAAAATCGCGAGTCAGACCTCGATATCAATTGCATATTCCCGACTTAAGGCATATGACTTACGTTCATCAACAAGTGGAAGAAGCTCACGCGAATGACCGCAGCGAATAGATGAGCGATCTTCACGCACGTCGATAGGCACGAAATCCGTGTTCGCAATCGTAATCAGTAATTCCCAACAGGTCAGCAAGTCTCGGTACGACGTTGGGCAAACGGGGGTTGTTGAGGAAGAGAGGGAGAGAGAGAGGAGGGAAGGGGGTCGTGTTAGTTGTTACGGTTGATAGCCCTCAGTCAATTACGAAACATCGATGTACCGAGGTGCCTAGGGGCAGGTGCGCCAGGGTGACCGGGGGATCTTGTATCGATATCCTATGAGGGCTGTAAAGGGTTCACCGGGTCTTCGGGTGGTCAGAAAGCCCCTCGGGCTGTACCGGTCCGACGTGGTATCGTCGTAATCACGATTGGACGCTGCGACGACGACGACGACGACGACACCGTCGTCGTCGTCGGTCGGTCGATCGACAAGGACGTGGAGGGATCACCCTCCAGACGTATACGGAATAGACGAACCGTACGAGCGTGTAATCGCTGTTCGGTAGCGCCCCGGGACAGCTGAGATACGCGAGCGATACGCCGAAATTGGAGGGTGGGTCGGATAGTGGGACACGGGAAAATCGAGATAAAGGTCACGATGAATCCGGCGCAAAAACAACGTCCTAACAACGTCTTACAGATGCACAGTAATTATTAACATATTACAACTACTGAACCGCTTCATGTCACAAAATGTTCTGTCATAAAAAAATTCGTGACTGTGTCATCGCACAGACTAATCGACTTGTCAATTTTTATCCCCCAAATTCACGTGTTCCCGGCTTTATTGTTGCAGCGATGGACTAACTCTAAAAAAAATAAAAATAAAAATCGAGATAAACGTTACGACGAATTCGTCATAAAAACAATGTCCTAAGAACGTTTTAAAGATCCACAGTAATTATAAACATATTGCAACTACTGAACCGCGGCATGTCACGAAATGTTCTGTCATGACAAAATTCGTGATTGTGTCATCGCGCAGACTAATCGACTTGTCAATTTTTATCCCCAAATTCACGTGTTCCCTGCTTTATTGTTACAGCGATGGACCAACTCGAAAAAAAAATAAAAATAAAAATAAAAACCCTGATTGCTTCAACGTGCGTCAGAAGAAACAAACTTGTCATTACATCGAAGTAGAGTGTCGGCCATGTGTTATCCACGTGTCCGCGTGTCTGGTGAGCGACACTATATAGCACGTACGTGTGAGTGAACGACAGACGCGGGAGGAGTATAAAGCGACGCGGAGAGAAAGGAGCGCGAGACGTGAGACCCCCGACGCAGAAGAAGAAGACGAAGAAGAGAGTCGTGGCGTCGCTCGCCCGTCGACGGGAGTGACAAATGAATTGCTCCCGCGAATCGACCGGACGTACCGAAGGATCTCAGCCACGGCCGCAATCCGATTACCCCGTAGCACCCGCACCGATGTGTCCTACGACGAGACCACGTGCAGGCACGAATAAACCTCGGGGATTGCGGAGGGGGTTGGAAAGAGAGAGGGGGGGGCGAGCTCCACGTATACGTGTCGAGTCTGCCCGAGTCGTAAACACCCGACGTATATATACCTTAACAAGCTCCAGCTTCCGCTGTGTTTGCAATAGTCAGCTCGCCCCAGCAATAGTCAGCTTGTATTCCGAGCTGATTTTCGTGCCCAGAGCGCGCGAGGCTCGCAACCTGGGGGTGGGGGTCCAGTAGCAACGCTGCCCCCTAGCCCCCCGTGCATAATTCGATAAATATCGATTAGAATCTCGACATTTTATCGAGCTGCAGCGCATTCCTTGCCAATGAATCTGGCTTAACTTGTCGAAAAAAACGTGTATTTTACACCGGCGGCTACATGGGGCACACTAGGGGAGGGGGGAAGGGGGGTGTATAAAAATACGTTATCGTCGTTAATGCGCGTGTATATCCCGAGCGTCGCGGCAGCTAAATCGCAAAGCCACCCGAGGGAACGCCGGGGGGTGTATTAGCATAAAGATGAGCCCGGGTCATAAAGAGCGCAGTGAAACAAGGTATACGGCGCAGTCCGTTGGTCGGGCCGGTGCGGACTCTGGCGGGGAAAGGCGAAGTGGGGGGTGAAAAAAAGTGTATATAAAGGGATGAAAAATGGTACGGAGATATTAAGAAAGCCGGGGCACGTCCCCCTCCCTCCTCGCTCGATGGACGGACGGGGGGAGGGGGGAGGGCAGCGAAGCTTTCTCGTAGATTGTCCGGGTGGGTTAATCGGGTAACGCGGCGGAATCGTCTCCCGACTCGAGCGCCCGCGCAGTGGACTCGAGACTCCGCGCTGGGCAGCCGGCATATTGTATATGCGGCGAGCATCGCGCGCGCAACTCGGGATGAACGACGAAGACGTGCCCCGCGGATCCAGGTAGCATACACACCGGGCCAGGTGCGTGTAAACGTGTTGCTGCTCGCTATACAATATATATTCGAATATATATATATAGAATAATAAGAATGTGTATAGGTGCGCGGGACGGAAGAAGCGAAGGGAGATATATAGGAGCTCGCGCTCGGTTTCGCGCACCAGAGGGTAGCAAACGAGGCGCTCGCTAAATTACGCTCGGTGGTAAGTGGCGGAGAAGCGTTACAGCGCAAACCCGGGGCGCCCCGCAAGCTTTTCCTACCCTACCCCCCTCCTCCCCGCTCCTACCCTACCCCCCTCCTCCCCGCTCCTCCTCTAGCCGCCACTCCCCGCGGCTTCCCGTGCGAGCGGCTCGAGCTCAAAGCTCGGGTAAACTTTAGTTTTCATGGCCGGGCATTTGTCTGACGCATAATTCGGAGTTCATTCCGCGCGAAATCCCCGCCATATTTCTCGCCGCGCGGCGCGTCCGCCCGCGCGGCGCCCTTCGACCTCTGGAGAAACGGCCCGGGCCCGGGATTTCACCGCCGAACCCCTCTCCTCTTACTCCATGGTCCACCCTCCTCCCCCCCTCCCCCGTTCCCCTCAACGCAGCCCGTGGTTCACGCGTCAGGTTGAGCCACATACGGCAAATTCGACTGTAGAGCCGTGTTCGTGAACTCGGCAGACGCATCCGATGTATATATGTCGATATAAATCGACATATATACATCGGATATATATACCCGCCACGAGAGCGCGTAACAAAGCTCCGGGTCGCTACGTGCACAGCGCAAAACGTCTGTGAATGTATACAATATACATACACACATGTACATATACGCCGCATGCACGTGTATATACACCAGGAGCTATTTTCGCGGGAGGAAAAATATTTATCGCCGAGATTCCGCGCAGCCCGAGACGCGGCTCGTGAACTGCGAATTTGTCTCCGGAAATACGGAAATCAGTCAGAGACGCCGCCGCAGCCGCGAGAAGGGGCGGCCTCGCGTCGCTCGCGCCCCCGCTGAAGCTTATCCACACACTCACAGACGTACCGGGCGACACACGAAAAACATACGGACACACATATAGCGAGAGATGAGAGTTCTCGCGCGCCGCTGCTGCGCACACAGACGTTCTTTATTTCCGACCGCGTCCGCGCGCCGTACGTGTGGCATAACCGCGCGACTCGGGCGGCGCTCGAACTCGCGCGAAGCGTGGAAAAACCGCCCGAGCTCCTCGCCGCGGGTTTCCCATCTGCGCAGTCCCGTGTTGGTAACTAAATCCACGTTTTGTCATTCGTTTCTTTCCAATCTCTCTCTCACCCTCCTCCCCCCCCCCCCCCCCCCCCGCCCCACCACCACCCTCGACCTCGGCCCGACAGCGAGTGTATCTCGCCTCGTTCGTCTCGCCGAACTCTCGGTCGTGTCCCGTTTTCATAGACGCGAGGTCGCGACGAAAGTTGTACACGTCACACACTATGCACTTACATATATTTGTGTATTGTATATGTATACATACACAGACACGTGTATTGTATGTATATTGTACGTATATATATTTGGTATACGTAGATAGCAATATAAGCCCGAAGAGCCGAATACTCGCGAAGCCACCCCCAACCCTCCACCTCGTCCCACACGTCGCGCGCTACACTTCGCATTCGAGAGCCGCACTTTCCCGGTCTCTTTTCTCCGTCTCTCCGCTTTATCTCCGCTTCGTCGTTATGCCGCACGGCGAACGAAACAGACAGACAGCGAGAGAGAGAGCGAGAGCGAACAAACGTCCGTGTCCGCTGCCCCGGCATACGTCGCGATACATTTTAAATTCCCCGAGTGCCGGAATGAGAAAAGTTTTTCGCGGTAATAAGCGACGCGCCCGCGAGAAGCCGGCGCCGCCGAGAGCTGCTGCAACGTTTTCCACTTCGGCCGTCGCGTCGCGTCTCGCTCTCTCCGCGCGTCTCCGTCTCGGTTCTTCGCTCATCCGGCTGCCGCTACTTTTTTCCTCCCCCTCGAAATCTACCCTCCCCCCCCCCCCCCCTCCTCGCGCTTACGTGTATATAGACTGTCTACATCCACTCGAGACGGGGAGAAGAGAAAAAAAACGACACGAGAGGGATAGGGGGTGGGGGTTGGGGGGAGGGGCGTACCGTAAAGTACCTTTCTTCCATGGGATTAACGCTTTCCGAGTCAACGGGCGCGCGGGGGGATGATGAAAAATAATAATAATAAAGGCCGACGCGCCCTTATGACAGTGAGAAGGAGAGTAACTAATCCTACGGGTCTCAGTCTCGCTCCATCGGCTCAGCGCGCTCGACCCCCTCCCCCCCCTCACCCCCACCCGCGTCCACCCTCTCCTTCTCTTCTCCATTTCCGTCGCCGCTTCGCACTTCCGCGATTCTCTTTACTTCCAATGGTTATGCGCCCCACGTTGGACACGCTGCACTCGCCCGGATACATTTCCTTCGCAATTCCGTGATGGAAGTTATTTTTTCCTTTTTTTTTTTCAAAGCAATTCAGGCGAAAGTGACGATATATTTTAATCGCGGAATTTGGTGCTAATGACGACATTAATTTAGATTTTCTTTGGACATTCTTTTTTTATTTTGATACACAGACTCGAGGCAGACTTGATAGTTAAAGTCCCGTATAATCCGTTACTAATTGTATACATTTAATCGCAGCTTTCCGCGGGCTTTTTTGCCGGGGCGACACAAACAATTCACGAGGTACGAGAGTCGCCGAGCGAGCGCGCGGACATTATTAAGTATCCGGGCGTAAAGTATTTTCCCGTCTGGAGTCGTGACAGCGAGGACTTTTTAACCTGACGCTTTTCCATCCTCTCTCCGCCCCCCCCCCCCCCCCCCCACTCGCCGTACGCTCCGCTGCCCAAGACTCCGGTACTCCGGATTTCCGCGCGCGCGAGGCAACTCGCCTCGCCCGAGGCAAATCTTCTCATTACAGCGAGGATTATTCCCCGGAATATCGGTCTGCTCGCGTTCGCACAAGAATGTTCGAGCCCCGCCGCCGCCGCCACCGCCCTCTGGTTATCTTCGCAGAGCCGTGAAAATAGTCGGGAGATAAGGCACTTCTGTCTCTCTCTCCCTCTCTCTCTCTTCAGCTCACGCGATCCTCGCGAAAAGCTTAAGCTATTTTAATTTCTACTCGGGAAAATCCGGTAATTAGAAAAATTATAGTCCCTCGAGCGTCGAGGGATACAGCCGAGGCGAAGCTAAAGCTCTCGTCGTATACGTCGGGGCCCGTCTCATCCAAAATGTAAGTACGGAGTATAAAATTGTTCGGAGATTATCGCGCTCGTGATGACTTGTACACATTTCGCAGTGTTATGATTTTTTTGCCGGCCTCTTGTTTGCCTCGCTTTGCCGAGTTCTCGTTTTTTTTTTATTTGTTTATTAATTTGCGCATTGCCTCCTCGTTATTTTTGAATATTTACGTAGCTGCCTGTACATACAAAATATTTTTGTCTATCTTTTTCAAAGAGCTTTGTCAATATTTAAAAATAATTAGGAAACGTTGCGCAAAGTTTTAGTTTCAAAAGTTTCCACAGTAATAAAGATAAAAAATCTATTGAAAATGACAAGAAGTCAAATGTTTTTTTTAAACACATTGAAAGAGAAAAAAAAAATTTCAGCAACACTAAGATCTCCCTCGTCGGGAATCTTGTCGCTCGTCGCTCGAGAAACCCATGCCCGTCGCCCCGGTGTCGTACATACAATCCCGCAACGTGAGTAATAGCGACGGAGGGAGAGCTCGGACCCCTCAACGAAGAAAAAAGAAAACGAGCGCGCACCCACTACAAAAAGCTCGGCATGCCATTACAGCCGTATCCCCTGCGACGTCCCCGTCGCTTCGACCCAACTGAACAGTCTCGAGGCTTCAAGGTGCCCCCCCCCCCCCCCCTTTCCACCGGGGGTCGCCTGAAAGCTTTCTTTAAATGCTCGCTCGCAGGAGCTTCTGCCAGGACGAGCGAGCGAGCTTATATACCTGACGGTAAGCGGGCCAGAAAGAACGAGGGGTGAGAGAGAGGGAGAGAAATAGAGAGGAACAAGAAGAAAAAAAAAGAGTAAAAAGACGAACGGAACTGCGGAAGGTGGGCAATGACGGGTAGTGTGAAGCAAACGCGGGAGCGTAGTAAGAAAAAAAAAATGTCCGGGGGTAGAATAGATCCAGGCGGGATGCCCGGCGACGGATCAGCCGGGTAAAAAGTGGTCTCAACCCCCCTTCCACCACCGACCCACCCCCGTCTCCCACACCCCCCGTACCCTTTCACATCCACGCGTTCTCTTACATCGTCTCTCTTTTGAGTTATCCCAGAACCGAACACCAGCCCCTCGTCCATCCATCCCCCGCTCCGTTCATCCCCCCCCCCACCTCCTGCCAGCCACGCTCTTCTCGCTTCGCCATTCATTTACTCCGCCGTTCGGGTCTGTCCCTCTCGCTCGCCGGATCATCCATCTCTTTCACTCCGATTCCCTGCGTCTGGCCGCGTGTCCAACCGTCGCAGTGGTAGCAGCAGCAGTGGTACTAGTAGCAGTGGCAGTAGTAATAATAGCGGCGGCAGTAGTAGTGGCAGCAACCTTTCCTCCCGCGCGACACTTCGTTTTATTCCGCTCGGGTTCGGTCTAACACGGGGCGAAAGCTGCCAGATTAAAAGTGGGTATTCTTTCGAACAACCCCTGCCGCCCCCTTCCCACCCCCTTCCTGCCCCTCGCCGCCACGGGTCTCTCGTCGCGACGGACAAGAACGAGGGATGCACTCGAGGTAGCGCAGTGTCGAGGACCCCTCCGCGGTGTCGCCGTTGTCGCCGCGCGGCGTCGTCAACCGTACGGACGACGTCGAGACTAGCGGCGAAACCAGACGACCGTCCATTACACTTTTTCCCTTTTTTTTTTTACTCCCGCAATCCGTGCATATTTCTATTCTTCCCTTGGTCGTTTTCTCCGTCCGTTTCTCTGTTTCTCTACTCGCTGATACTTGGGACGGTCTTTTTTTTTTAAATCGCCAACCCTCGTGATCACTTGGCGCTGTGTTTAGAGCTTCACCACGTGTGCAGTGCGACCCGCGCGCAATCCCGCGCTGATCTTTCGTGTCTCGCGCCGGTCTCAGATTTATCCGGCGCGCCTCACCTCTTCCATTGTTGGAGCAGCAGACGAGTATTTGGATCGCGCGTGGAGGGAAAAGACGCCCTCGTGGCCCTGGAGCCTCGCCCCGGTTGACGTCGGTTTTCCATCCTGTGAATGGCGCATTGTTTTGGCTCTGCCGGCTCGACATGCTTGCACATGGCGACGCCGCAATCTTAGGTCACGGCTGCAGCGACGGCGCGAGGCTTTTAACGATGATTAAGCCATGTCGATGTCTCCAGCGCGGATCCCGAGTCATGTGTCACCATTTCATCTTCCTCTATAATCCCGAAGCATCATAGCTTAATAATCATTGAAATCAAATCTCGTAACTAAAATAGTCAAAAATTGTGTCCATTTCGAATTGTGGTAGAAACAAAAACTAATAAAAATGAATGAAAAAACATTATATTGCCGCGATTTGTGGTCAGAAAAACCCTTTCCAAATTGACTTTCCCATCCTCGCGAGATTCATCGCCCAGGGTTCATACGTCGCTGTCGATATCCCGCAACTTGCCGCTGGCGTTCAAAAGAATTTCCTCTCCCCCTTCCCCCACCCCCACCCTGCGGCCATTGAAAGTCCCGAGATTTCCGACGTCCGACACGACAGCGAAACCGGACGCGTCGGGATGTAAGAGGGGAAAAGCGTACTTCCCTGAGTTGTAACTCGTGTGCGACAGACACTCCTGACTTTTCAAAGCCGTCGCGCTGCCGCACTCGCACAGATGCGGATCGACACGGACCCGCCCAAAGTCTTTTTATTACAGCAGCGGCAGAGAGAAAACTTGTCAGCGGCGATGAAGCGGTCGGTTCGATGAAAGGCGATAAATAAGAAGCGAAAGACGAGAGATTGAGAGGAGGACCGAAGGGGGCGGTGGGGGTAGGGGGAGGTCCCGATTGGATTTTCGCTCGAGCTCGACAACCAGAAACTGTTCTTAACTCTGGGATTCTCCTTCGCTCACCCTTACCCACATCGCCATCCACTGCCATTGCCTAGCGGTAGGTACTTCCCCCTCTCACCCTCTCGCCCTCCCAACCTCCTTCCACCCCTCCCCCCACCTCCTCGCTCCTTCCTCTCGCTGCCTGTCGACGATCTCGACACTAAACTACCGCCACAACTATATATACAGTACGCGGCAACTTGGCCGCGGCTCGAGTCGAGTAACTTTTAGACTAATGGAATTAGCGGACCCTCCACGGAGACGAAGACGCTCGTCGACGTGGATGAAGTCGCGCTGAGGTAACTACACCCTTGTCCCCCTTCCGACTACCGTGCAACAAGCCTTCCATTCGTCTCCCCCAACCCCCCTCGACCGCAATCGTCAGATTTGCACTTATTCCTGCACCCGTTGAGGCAAAACAAAACTCAGGCGCGAGTGTCCCGCTGTCCGTCCGTCACCGCTGTCTCGACGTCGACAGCGTCGTCGTCGCGTCCTTCGTCTTTATCCACGGCGATTGAGTTATCTTGTCGCGACAATTCTCGACGTCGAGTTCCATTCTCGTTATTTTCTCGCCGCGGTGTTATCGAGTTATCTGCGTTATCTCGCGAAATTAGCTGAGCGTGAACCAAAGAAAAAAAACGAGAAAAAGAAAAATTCTCGGGCAGTGACAACCGTGGAGGACAAATATATTTTGCTTCGGCTGAAGCGACGTCCTAACTCCCTTTTCTTCAATTTCCAAACCTCCCTTCCCGCCCGCCCCCTCAAAATGCCGTCGCGGTGTCGCGTCGCGAACGAAAAGAAGAGGCGAATAAACGAGGAAGTCCCGAGACTCGCGCAGGGATCTCGACAACTTAAATAATTCATCGTGTCCACCGTTGGACACGCCGGACCCGGCTCGCAGTCCGTGAGATCGCAGAGTCGCCTTATATACGTGGCTGTAGGTACGGAATGGCGAAACGGCGAAGCCCCATTCATCCTCCCGGACGCGTCAAGCGCGGGGGTTGCGGGGGGTTGGGAAGGGGACGAAGGGGTGTGAGAGCGTCGGTCCGAGAAGTCCCAGACCGAAAAACGAGTCCCGGGCGTACGGTCTTCTTCCGCTGTACCGCGCGCATCCCGTCTGCCCGACGGTCAGTCGGGTGAGGGGTGAGGGGGACGAGAAGGAGGGAGGGGGGGGGGGGAGCCCGGAGAAAGAGCCGGAGCGAGCGCGAGGGGTGGCAGGGCAGTTTTCATTTATTTCCTCGGGACTCGCGAGCTCAGACTGCCGTCCGGTCCACCGAGAGTCACGCACGTGTGTGGCATATTGAGATGAAGGTGGACTACACTGTAGCCACCGGTCGGGCCGGCGCGCGCTTCGCCGGACCGGAAGAATCATCCCCCCGGGATCATTTCGCAACCTGTTTGCTCTATTCATTCCGCCCGGCGACGTCGAGTCTTCCCCTCTCTCTCTCTCGGCCCGCGAGCGAGCGCAATTCCGGCCCGTGACAAGCGAGTAATTGAGGGATCTCGCGCATGCGCGTTCGCGGGTCTAAATTTTTATCCGAGCGATAAAGCTGGAACTACTGGTGGCTTCGTTTATTTCCGCAGGATCGTTTGGGGTCTGGGTAATGTTTTTTTTGTCTTAATAGGTCAAGACTGCGAGGCATTTTTTTCGCCAGACAGACGACCAACCCTCGAGCCGCCGACGCGACGATAAAAACTAGAAGCCCGAGCTAAGAGAATGAGGGGGATTTGAATGGGGGTTGAATGGGGATGGAATCGTAACGATAAATTAAGACTCCCGAGAGCCGTCATAGAGAACTCCGGAGCTTCTAGCAGAATACGCCTTGAGGGTTTGCGTCGTTCTATAAATAATTGCGTCGACCCAGGGCGTTCGGGACAAAGCAAATATAAATGTCGCCGGGAGCCCTGACCCTCCTGTTGCTTGCGGTGATTTGAATATTTTTTTTTAATTCGCCCTGGACGTCTATATGATACTCTGTTAAAAATTTCGTGAGCAACCATTGTTGTCGATTTCTTGTTATGTATAAAAAAAGAAAAAAAAATCGAGGTGTTCGCCGCTCCTGACAATCTCACCTCGCAGGACGTAAACAGCGAGACAGCCGAGGGCTGGGAGATAAGGGGGACGCGATAAGCACTCGGCGAAAGCTGCGACAAAAGCGGTGAGAATAAAAAAAACGCACGTTTCCTCGCCACCGGAGAGGAATGATTTTCGCCGAAGAAGAAGAAGAAGAAGCAGTCGCAGTTGTTTTCATCGTCCAATCTCGTTTTATGGACTCGTGAAAACGAGGGAACCTCGCGAAACGACGTTTGATTCGCTCTCTACGTGGACGTCGTACTCGCCGTTGTCGCTGTCGTTCTCGTCCGAATCAGACGTCTCGTCGTTGTGGTCGTGCTCTCGTCGAATTATACGCCGAGAATACGAGAAGCACAACGCGAAATTCGCATTTCCCTCTCACGCGTCGCGGCAAGCACACGAAACGAGCCTTTATCACGGCTCAGTCGGGTACGCAAGGTGTTATTCGCTCGACGCTCTCTCTCTCTCTCTCTGCGCCCGCGTCAACTTCTGTGCCAACGAGGCAGCAGCGCAACACCCGCGCTTTTCGCGTCGACCAACGGTACGTCGCTAACTACTGTTTTCGTCTATTACTCCAAATACCTAATTTTCCCTCGTCAGCTCGAAAACAGCCATGGTCTTTGCGCAGGATTCCGATGAAAAAATAAAATGTCAGCCTCGGACTGACGTCAGCTCGAGCCAATTCGACAAATCGAGCTGACGTCTCGACTGAAGGCCATCCAAATGACGTACAACCGAACCTCGTAAAATAATTGACGCAACAAAAATAAAATCGCATTCAAAATAATTGCCTCGACGCGTGAAATTTTCCGCTCCACACTTCGTCCTCCCTCTCGAGACTCGAGCATAACGCGCCTGGTCCACTCTCCCCTCTGGGCACACGTCGAGAGCGACTCGACGAGATGCAGGAGCAGCAGCGCTCGCACTGTGGAATGAATTGCAAGAGAACTCGAATCAAAGTCGTCACCGATTCGCCCATCCACTCGACGAGGTCGACCTCGTCGTCGTCCTCCACCTCCTCGCCGTCGTAGTCGTCGTTCTCGTGCTCGTCCGTCGATGAGACGCGAGAAAGGACGAAATTGGCGCGAGCGAGCTCGCGCGACTGTGCCGTTACCTACCGGAAGCCGGCGCGCTGCAGGACAGGGAGCCGCTAGCTCCACTCCTGCGCGCGCGAGCGCACGGGAGTAGCGCGGTGTCGCATTTGCATAAACAGCTGCGACTCAATCTCTATGCTAATCGAGAAGGTTCGCGTCCGAAAAGTGCTTACGGAGGTGCTGGTACAGCCTCGGGTTGCATATACACGGAGAGGGAGCCTTGGATCCGAGGATCCTAGGATCCTCGCGGAGCTTGCAAGCTCAGAGGGAGAGAGAGGGAGAGAGAGTGAAATAGACAGACAGAGAAGGAGACGGAGAGTGAGAACGTAAAGGCAAAAGCTACAGCTTGGCTGTGCACTCGCCCGAGCGCCCGACCGTATCTACTGGCTGCGCTAGCTACTTGTCTGCCGCCTCCCCCCCAATGCCCCCTCCTTCCCCTACCCCCTCCCACCAACTATTCGTTACGGGTTCGGCTCTTGGAGCTATCTCCTAGACTACTGGCGGCTGATCGACGACGAACGAGGAAGGCAAAGCTAGAGGATACGAGGATTGCTCGAGACACTCACTATCATCGGCTTTCCACGCTAATCGGCTTCTCCCCCCCCCCCCCCCCCTCCATCCCCCTCCCCGCTACACTTCAACAGCCCACCTGACACACCCTATTTCCCTCTACCTGCTCCCGGCCGTGAGAAAGCTATTCCCCGTCGAAGACGTGTGCCAGTCGCACCTCCGCCCCCCCCCCCCCCCCCCTCCACCAACTCCACCCTCCGACCGGGATCTGCCTTGGGGCCAGATGGAAATTTACCTGTGGGGGTGTAGGCACCCATATATATGTATATCCATGTGCACAACGCAACTAATTCTGGATATGCGTGTAAGAACTGGGTGGTGGAGAGGGGGGGGGGGTGGATAAATATGTCTTCATCATCTCATCCATGGTCCCGGTTGGTTGTGCGATCATGGCCTCCCTGCACATCGTCTGATTACAGTTCCTCGGCTTGAATAAATAACAGCCAGACACAAACTTCCTGCTCGTACCGCCGCTGCGAGGAGTCTAATCGACTAATACACCGGTAAATACAATGAGCCACCGAGGGGCTGAAATATCGTCGTGGAATTGGTTCGCCGTTGCTACCGTTTTGGCGTGGGAAATAGTCGTGTTGGGGGTTGGAAAAAAGACGTTTTTATTCGATCAGCAGAAAAATATATCGCTACTTTTTTATTATTTATCCAAGGGAGTATTTTCCAAGCCCCTGTGAATACAATTTTTTCCTTGCAGATGGCATTTGCAAAATGTTATCAAAGTGTTTTCGTCCGCTCGAGCCATTTATTAGTTTTTCTTTTCGCACTCGACGCCTCGCTGAAGGTTCGCGCGAAAATACGCGAAACACGAGCCGATACGAAAGTACAAAAGATCGAAATAGCTGACAGCATGCCTTCTGGATGTTGCACTCGCTCGCGGTACCTGACAGATAAGAACTTTGTTGCGAGGGAAAATTTGAAAATTCGCGAGTCGCTCGACGCGCGGACAGCAGGGAAAAGCCACGAGAGCAGAACGCGGGGGGTGAAACAGAGGAAGATCGAGGCAAAACAGGAAGGAAAAAAAACAGCACCTATCTAAATATCCCGCGGAGAAATTGATTTCGCGACGATATTTTAAAAACGTTACAGTGGCGCGAAACTAGACCGCGGTATGCGCGTTATCGAAGCTCCGGACGAACGGACGGACGGGAATACGGCGAGAAGGGACCAGTAGCGCACAACGCGTGCGCCAGAGGGAGAAGCGCGCATAGTCATGGAAGCTAAAAGTTACGAGTGGTATATGCAAATATCCCGGGACGGCGTATAGGTGTTATCCCGCCAATCCCTGTTATATCGATCTAGCGATATTCCGCATTTCGGAGCCGCCGCGTAAACCGCGCACCCACATATCTATATATATCCATCCATACATATATATATATACATCACGGTATATGTACAGCACCCAGTCCTATGTATATCCGCGGCATCCAGTACAGAGCGTCATGTGCACACATATACACATATACGCATACATATTGCATGGTAACCGCCCTCTCGCCGCGCCCGGTGCGACTGATCCCGGGCCAAAACGATGACGGAAGATGAACCGAGCCGCTTAATGAATTGGCTTATCGGAATTATACGAATCGCCAATAATCAATTATCCAACGGGCAAAAGCAGCCGCGATGCCGCGGAGAGATTATACATTCTCGCAGCCTCTGCTGTTCCGCTCCTCCCCTCCCCTTCACCCGGCGCCTCTCTCGCCGATTCCCACAACCCCACTTTTTCCCTCACCTCTCAACTCTCAACCCTCATACGCCCGAACCTCCATTCCAGCTGCCCCGTCGTTTTCATCGTTATTATATATCCATAGGCGCCAACGGCAGAGGCGCCGTTTTCGCTTGGATGCGCCTGGCGCACAGTCCGCACGGCTCTTTCCCGGTTCGCGAACGGGCTGATCGTCCCGAAATCCGGAATCTCCGCATTTCGGGACGAGTCGCACGGCCGCGAGGCGATCCTATGACCGTGCGACACCGCGGCAGCCGTTGCACGCGGCGCTGCTGCTGCCGTGACGCCTCGTCGTGTCATTAATATCGGTATTAGCATTAGCATTAACGCGCCGACCAACAGCGGGCGCATTAACGCCCGGCGCCTCGTCCGGCGCCCGGACTGTGTGCACGCATCCGCCGCTCGGCTGATGACTGCGACGAGCGTCCGTCGGACGAGCCTCCGCGATATTCGGAATCTCCTACACCCCACCCCTCCCCCCCCCCACCCCCTTCGCCGTGCTTCCTCCTCCCGCGCCTCTTGCCCAGCGGTCACGGTTCGACGGACTGACGCGTTGGCGAATCTCGCAGCAGTCAGGGCAGCGCGTATCGTTGATATAATCGGATGGCATCGCAGCGACGACAGCAGTGGCAACGGAATCAGCAGGCATATCATCACCGATGCACATCGACTCGTGTTTATCGCTCGCTCTCTCGATTTCTCTCTCTCTCTCTCCTCGCTCTCTTTCTCACCCTCTGTGTCTATCCGCACGATCCGTCTGTGACACTCACACGAATATACGCACTGAGAAAAATTAATAGTTGTGATTACCAATCGTTGGTCAGAGCTACCAATATTTTAGTAACTGCAAACAATATTTTGATAGATCTAACCAATGATTGGTAGCCGCAACTACTGATTTTTTTTCAGTGTAGAAGGACATAACGAATCAGCCGTCGCTTCTATATGCATATTTTTCCTCAGCCCGCGAAAGAGAAAGAGAGGCGCTGACAGGGAGAGGAAGGGAGGGAGGGATGATTTGGGGTGCGAGCCCACCCGAAGCCACTCGTAAAAAAACAATGAGCCACCGCCGCCGCTAACGCCGAGTGGCGCGCGGGATTGTCCCGATAAGCACAATGACGGGGGCTGCTCGTGTGTGTGCGGCGCGATCGACGCCGGGCGCCGCGCGCGACGTGTAACGCGCCGGGCGCGTTCGGTGATCGATACGCGAATAATTGAATTTAATGAATAGACCATTATGCCAATTGACGGTCCGGTTTCACATATTTTAACCCCTCGCATCCTCCCCGCCCGCGTTCCCGTGTCCGCGAAACGACCTCGCCATCTGTGCACGTGACGCGCCTCCTGCATTATTAAAAACAACGGCGCCGTTAATTTTTTTTTTATTTCCCGTCGCTTTTTTAGCGATCGTCGGAAAATTTTTCGAATATCCTCGTGGGGCGATTTTATATCGAAGTCGGAAAATACATTTTTATTTCCTTCGCAGTTCCGCGATATAAAACTGTCCGGTGATAAAGCGAGCGGCGTAATCGAGTGAGACGCGCGAGCGCGCACGAAAAAGTCTCGGAGTCTTTAAAAAGTGAAAAACAGCCTCGGCACACGGAAAATCATTCGAATCATCATCAGCATCTCCGTCGGCGCGCTGCTCATTAGCCGCCGACGATTACTGCGTCGACGCGCGATGACAGAGAGTCGCCTCGTGTGGCGCAGCATCCGGTTCCGTCATCCGACCGGTCGCACCGAGCGCAACGACCCGTGTCTCTTCCTCCCTCATCCCTTCCGCCGTTTTTTTTAACCCCCCCCCCCCCCCCCCCCCTCGTTTTTTCGCAATCCCACGTTTTCACCGACGCGGCGGGCTCGTCATCCGGACGCAACAACGGAGTCCGCCAATAGCGCCCGGGGTACAAACACATCGGTCGGTTCAATGGCCATACACAACGCGCGCCGCGACAACGTGCGAGTGGCGCGCAACAGCGGCGAACGAGCTGCCCGAACCGCGCGCCGCGAGCTACAGCAGCGGCGGCGGCGGTGGCGGCGGGAAAACGAGAAAACGGCGCGAGGGTGGCAGCGGACGCGAGGCTGAGAAAACGGTGTTGCGACTCGGGTGTGCCGCGAGCACAAAGTGCGTCGCGCGCGCGTGTGTATAGCGCTTGTGTGTTGTGTCGCGCGACACAAACACGCGTCTCCGTCGAAGCGCCGCTCGCCCCGACCGGGGTCGAGCCGAAGCGACCCGCGCGTATACAACACACGACGACGCGGCACGCACGGACTGTACAAACTGTGTGTGTTCCATTGGTACACGTACCATTGTACGGCCAAGCCGGGCACGTGTATATACCCGCCCGGCCATATTGTGCTCGCGTCAAGCTCCGAGCATTGTTTTGCAATATTTCGCGCACTAATTGGCCTGGAAATTACTATTTCCAGAAATTACAACAGAGTTCCCTCTGTCCCCGCCCCTCCCAACCGTTTCTCCCCCCTCGACCCCTCAGCCACCCTCCACCCTCGCCGCCGGCCTCGGCGCACCTATACCCTTTCCGCTTTCGAACCGCCGCGCGGCTCTCCATCGTGTTTCCTCTCTTATTCCACCTCCAATCAGCCAGCCATACAGCTTCGCCTTGGGTTCCTGTTGCGCGGTGCCCGACGACGAACGAACCCACCCCAGCCAGCCACCTGCCCACCTACCTACCCACCTACCCATCTACCTTCCTACCCACCGAGAACGAGCCGACCACCCCCCCCCCCCTCCCGGCTTTCCCGCATTGCCGAGCTGCTCTTATTCACCGGATATAATGGCACTTGGTGCCCGTACACAAAGTTTCCGTACCCGCCCGCGCCGTTTACGTCAGACTACTTGCCCTGTGCGACACTGATGTGCGGTGTGCTGCGCGAGGTGCGCCGAGAGAGGCGAGGAAAAAGCAGGGAATGATCGCGGGCGACGAGAGCGACGAGAACGCCACCGACGCTGTTATCGACTCGGGTCGCGCTTCTCCGCTGGTTCTGCGCCTAGTTTGCCGCGCTGAATGGGCGCGAACCTTCAGTCGCCTTCCCGATAACGAGCGCGGGGAGAGGGAGGAGGGGCGAGTCAATTGATCCGCCGCGAGGGCTTATCGCGAAACGATTACGCGAGTGTGTGGAGATCGGGATTTTTTTAGATTGTTGATGAGTTTTTTTGCGCAATTTTGCCGGTGGAATGAGGTTCTGGACAGGGCCCGTCTAGGGAAAGTCAGTCCAGGTCAGGGTCTAGGAGGGCCTGACTTGGGTCGGAATAAACGCTACGGATATTCCACTGGAGTTGTAGGTTACTTTACGTGTATATTCTCGTCCGGTAGATTTCACCTACGTTATTTTAGGTTATTTATACGGTTATCTCGCGTGTACGTTTGGATGTGCAAGTTTCCACTTTTGAATCCGAGCAGCGATGAACGTTCAAGCGTTCCCATGTTGCGACAAGCCTGAGCTTTTCAGGGAACCTGGACGAGGCTGCTTTATATCCCGAACGCGCTGTAATGTATTAAGATGTAATTGGAAACCCATTGTTTTCGTACGAGCGCTTTGGCGAGTGAAGATGGGCGGTGGGGGGGGGGGGGGGGGGGGGAGAGAGCAATGAGTCGGAGTGACGAGCGAGCGCTCACGGCGGAACATCCCAATTTTCCAATCGAAGCTCGCTTTTTGTGTCTCGTCGTCTCTCTCCCCCCCCTCCCCCGAGCCACTCCCCCACCCAACACTCGGCCCGCTCCGGTGCCGCGAAAACAAAACGAGAGAAACGACGATAAATTTCGTACGAATGTCGCACGAAACGGTCCGGCAGAGTTGTAAAACGGTGATTTATTTACAATGCTAGCTAATTGATTTACTACTCGTGCGGCGCGGCCAGTGGCTACAAAGCTCTCTCACATCCGCGTCTCCTGTCCCTGTCCCCCTCCGCTTCCTCCTCCCCTCCCACTCTCTCGCTCTCTCTCGCTCCAGCTCTCGTTTCTCTTTCACTCGCTTTTCCACCCTCAGCCGCGAGTCACCATATATCTTTCTCTCGCGTTTTCCACTCTTCTTCCCGCTCCAACTCACGTACGCCGCAATCCGCAATGTTTTTTTTTTTTTGCCTTTTTTTTTTTCGTTCGCCTCGCTCTCCCTCTGCCTCGCCTCCGTTTCCATCCGGCTTTATCGTTCACTCTTTCGGGGTGTCCCGCTCGCGTTCCCCTCGCAGATTCGCCAAGTACCTCGCGTAAAATAACAAAGTGACGCGAGCCGTCCGGCACGCGCGTGTACATCATTCGCGAAATAAAAGCTCGTTCATGGTGCAGCGCCCCCCCTTCAACCCCCTTGACCCCCTCGACACCCGAAGCGGTACGGGCCTCAAGAATTGATCGTTTGCGGAGTGCTGCGTTACTGGCGGTCCGTCGGACTACGCACCTTCGGCGCTGCGCCGCCGAGGGCCGTATTTCCAGGCTCCGCGCCGCCCGGGATGCTTCCACTCTCATAAAAATAATAATCTCCACCCGCGCATCCCTCGCCCGTCGTCTCTCCGTCTCGCTCGCCCGCACCTCCCCCGGTTTTCCGGCCGGTGATACGCGAGTGAAACGAAAATTTATCGTCGCGAATATTCGCACACCTCGGGATACGCGTGGCGAGAGAAAAAAAAACACACACACACACACAGGACGCCTTAACACGGCCACGAATCCCACAGCGAGTCCCTCGCTCTGGGATTCGTTCGCACCGGTATTTTACGATGCGTCGGTATTTTATATCGTGCTTCTCTCTAACCGCCGTATTTATACGAATATTACGTATTCGTATAAATACGGCGTTTACTTTGACTCACAACGTTTGTGAGTCAAAGTAAATGCAGCTTTTTTGTGAAAACAGCGAAAAAAATTGCAATGCGCTTCAAAAATCGTGGCAAATAAGCTGAAACTCCGAGTAACTGAAATCAATAAATACTGCATTGGTCTACGTTTCCCTTATCCCGCAAATAATTCATGTGTTGTTGTATCTTTTCCCTTCCAGCCGCAAAGCCTGGAGACGTCGCCATTATTTCCTCTCGCCATGCGAGGTGCAGTGATGTCTCGAAGGGATCGAGGTCGGCCCTTGCGCCCTAAGCCTAAGGGTGAAGAACGAAACCCCAGCCAGGGCCGCGCGAGAGATACGACGAGGATCGTGTCGCACGAGTCCCCGGAGGGACGAGTCCGCTGACGTTATTCCCGGTTAACGCGGCCGCGAATTCCCGTCGTCGTTGCGCGCGCGCGCCTTCGGTGACTCCTCCGGCCTAACTGCGAATAGAGCTACACGATTTACAGCGCGGGATCAGTGTCCTTCGTCTCTCCGCGTCGTCGGATGTACCGTGTTCGCGGCGTCCACCGGGCGCCGCGTGCACTGTCCCCTTAATCCTTCCGCCTCTTCCTCCTCTTCCTCCATCCTATCCCGACTTCCGCCTATTGTCACGAACCACTCCGACTCCGAACGCTCTGTCTCTCTCTTCCCTCTTGCGGGATATCTAGGAAGGTGGAAACAGCCACCGCGGACTCGTCGTCGTCGCTGCGCTCTCACCGAGTCCGAGTGTCTTCGCCAGTCCGGTTACAAGCCCCGCAGAGCCCGTTCGGAACTCCTCGGAACGTTACGTCGGCTTGTTCGCGCGCGTGTCCCGTGTGCCCTCCGAGACTTCGGAGCGTTCACGACGGGCCGAGTTATCGCGACTCCGCCCTGCGCCTTGCGCTCTCTCGTACAAGATCCTAATTAAACCCGAACTTGGCCCCGGGACTTGGGCCGGCAATCTCGAGGAGAATAATCCTGTTAGAAGCTTCTTCCTCCTCCTCCTCATCCCTCCCCCACCACGCAGCGATCGTTGTGGGAACCTCAGGGATACGAGTCTGATCACTCTCGACGGTTTTACTTGACATCGGTTTTGTCATTATTACATGGTGGCTGCTGTATCAGGTTGTCATAGGGTTGTGGTACGTCATATAGGGTTGACGTAAGTTTATGGAGGCAAATGCACTTATGAGGCAAAACGATTCCCGACTTTTTTGGGGCAGGACTCGTAGAACTCGCTTCCAGTCAAAAAGTAGAAGCAGTAGTAGTAGCAGCAGTAGTCAAAAAGTAGAAGTAGTAGGAGTAGTAGCAGCGGAGTTGGAGTTTTCATTTGATCCTGGGATAAATCCCCCCGAGGACCGGAGTTACAGGTACAGCGAAAACTACAAAAGTCAGGGAGCACGAAGATAAAGTAAGTAAAGTCAGCGCAGGGAGCAGCGGTATAGCTCGAGATTGCACGAGGCGATATACAAGCGAAGATAATGACGGATGAGTTGGAAAGACGATTAATGGTCGCTGATAGTAATAGCGGCGGTGCTACCGGCAGAGTAGATGGTATAGATAAAAGAGAGAAAATCAACCCCTCCAAATTCGTTCGTTTCCAAGTATCGATTTTTAGCCCAGATGAGACAATGTCGTCATCTTGTGTTCTCCTATCTCGAGCTGATACCGTCATTCGACGAATTGAACTCGTTTGTGTCGTTCAAGGCTTTTGACCGTCATTGTAATTTTGTCGTTTTATTTCGTCGGATTTGATCGAACCGGTTCGCCGAGGTCTTAGATTCCGAAATATCTTTCAGCGTGCGAACGCCGTTTCGCTTCTGCCTCGTTCGAGGCGAACACAAACGACGGCGCTTTTGTCTGAATTCACCAATTTGTGTGTCGAGAAGAACAGCGCGTGGAGCAGTCGCGTCCACGAGGTTGTCCGGGTTGTCGCGGTGGTGAGTCCGAGGCGGTACGAACAAGTACGCGACGACCAAAGGCCTTCGATTGAACTCGCCCCCTGCCCCAACCCCCTACCCCCACCACCAACCCACCATCGACGAACGTTTTTCCACGGCGCGCACTCTCGTAAGTGGAAACTTCCTGTCGATTTCTGTCCCGTTCGCCCAAGGACCGGAGAGAGTTTCTCGTAGCCGCCACGGACGACGAGGGACAGGGGATGCTGCGCTTTCCGTCTCTGTTTTCCGGGCTCTTTCTCGACCGCCGCGAGCGCGGCTGCGGGGGCCGCGTCCGTTGGAATTTCCGACAAAACTATCGGCAGACCCTGAGTCCCGCCAGGATTCGACCTGGCCGCGGAAATTTCCAATCGAGCCCCGCTGCACAATGCGGACGTGCCGAGAGAGAGAGAGAGAGATAAACAGAGAGAGAGAGAGAGAGATGGACAGAGAAAGAAAGACATTTCCTTCGTCCCCGTCCAGCGATACAAGACTGCGAATCGCGAATCTCGGTCGTCTTTCCCATTTTCCCGGCGCAGTTCTGATTTTCCCGAGAAAAAAGGATGAGGATTTCCGTTCCGTATTTTCCTTGAACCTTTTTTATCTCGTAATTACCCAAGAAAAATATCAGCAGAAACAAAAATTGCCGGTAAAACGGCGACCGTTGTTACCTAATTCGCCCACTAATTAGTGTAATCAAAACAATTTCTACCGGTGCAAAAAAAAAAACACCGCGTCTACAAACCCAGTTCCCTCCAGGAGTCGCGGGTGCCGGAGAGGTCGAAAGATTAAATAAACGCACGGGGCGAGCTTGTGTGTGCGAAGGTCTGAAATAAACCGCGGCGCTATCCGAGTGCACGCGGCATAACTACGGCGAAGCCGAGCGGAGAGAGGACAAACAAGACCGGGAGGAAGATAAAAATGGCGAGAGGAAATAAAGAAGGACTTTCACGGCAAAGGGACAGGACGCGGGATGAACCGGCGAGAGAAACTCGAGCTTTTGGAGCGCCGTGTGGAATGTGCCGCAGAGCAGCCACGCACTGTCCCTCTCTCACTCTCTGTCTCTTTCCCTCTTTCGGTTTCCCTCGCGGCGCGCGGAAATCAAAGGTCGACCGCGAAAGTACCGAACTCGAGTTGCGGGGAGATTCGTTGTCGAGGGGAAGGAGGGGGTGGGGGGGGGGAGGAAGGGGTTGCAGCAGAAGGGTTGGGGGCCACGGTCAGAGGGCCATTCGCCCTTTGCCCGACAATGGCTGACCATTTGGAGATTTTCCGAGCGGTCCGCCCACACTTTTTTTTCCTGCTCTCTATATGTCCGACCTTTCAAACGCCTCTTTCTACTCCACCCGCGGTACACTGCACGGTACACGCTACGCTGCACTATATTCATACATATATATATAAAAACTATATACACGTACAATATATATACGATGCTGCCTCTAGATCACTTTTGCATGCTGCTATTTTGGGATGCCAATCTCTATAACCGCACACCTTTTCGCCTCTTGCTCGCCACCCCCAAACGGATGCCCGACACACTCACACACACACAGACGGAAAAAGCTGCATGCATCAACGTCCGCGTTATCTCTGTGTATGGATATTTCGCAGTGGCGCGTGAATTGCCCACGGGGTCCGGCGTTACCGTGATCGCGGGGCTCCTCGACACCGACGAGGGAAAAAGCGCCCTTTTTCCGCTCTCGTCCGGAATTCACCCGCCAATCATCTGGCTCTCTGGAGAAAACACTTATCGAGTGATAGGCGGTCAGTGGCGCGGCGTCGGTGGCGGCGGCAGCCGAACACGTATAGCATGGACGCGGCCATTGTCCGGGCGCCGAGGCGAAGGTGAGCGAAGAAAAAAAGAAGATAAACCATCGATGAGCGCCGGCGATAAACCTCGGCGATAAAACACCTCTCGCCTCGTAATATCGCGAGCCTCGCGCTTCTGCGATCTTCGTTATTGTCAATTCCTCTTTGAAGCGTCGTTCTTGGATCCAAGAACGACCGAGAACGACGCTTAGCTCGAGGAGTCCCTTCAATGCTCCCTGAGCTCCCTCGGTTTGAGGACATTTTGGATTTTCATTGAAAATCCGCAAGTAGGAAGATTAGACACGAATACCGAGAATCAATTTGATGAATTTTTGGAAGAGTGTAGAAATTGCTTAATTTACTAGAAGACTCGTTTAATTTAAAAGACGACTCGTTTGTTCTACCCATGCTGGTTCCTTGTCCAATTGTCGAACCAGTGTGTATCCAACGCTTCTTTATTTCCGCAAAAACGATGTGTTCGATATTTTATGACGCCATTTCCTAACGTTCGTTCTCATTTCCGGTCCCACGTTGCAGTATTACATCTTTCCCCCCTGTTTCTACGATTTTTCCCGCTCGCTTTGCTCTTCCCTCCTCTTCCAACTTCACGGGTCGACATTTTTAAACGCCACCGCTTTAATCCCAAAGACCTCTCGTAGCTTCGCTTTTGAACTCCGACTGCTTCACACTTCCACCCAGCTGAAACCCGAGAGTCTTCCTTTTCGTCGCCCCAACGATCGTCGCGTCCTCAGGATGACTGTGAGGACCTCTCTGACCTCTCGGCAACCTCTGCCATCCCCGGATCTCAACATTGCAAGTTAATTGCAAAAAAATCCGCGAGCATTTTCATTTAATTGCAAAACCCACGTGACCTGCGTATATTGTCATGACGAGGCAGCGTGTAGGCATCGTTAACGTTGAGCCCCTCGCGATCCTGCGTCGTTTTCCAACCCCACTTCTCGGCTCTCCATCCTGGTGTGCGTTGCACCCTTAGCAGAAGTCGCTGCTGCCTTTCACTCGCGTCTCGAGTCACTACCACGAAACCACCCCCGTGCGACCCCCACTACTATTTTGTGCAACGATATATCTCGTGCGTCGAGATCGTGAGGAGCGACCCCCCTCAACCGAGCGAGCGAGCGAGCGAGTGAGCCAGCGGATTGACAGAGTACCAATACAATGGGCGCCATGCTCGGGCGCAGTCATGAAGGGTTAAAAGTTTACTCTCTCGTTAGGAACACACGTGAAGCGTGTGGAGAAACGGGCGAGAGGTTTCGATGGTCGGGCATGCTGGAGGATGAAGCAAGCTGCGCCCGTGGGGATGGAGGAGCGAGGGTTGGCTGCGAGGCCTGTGTGAGCCAAGCGCCAGGGGGAGGGAAAAGGGTTGCTGCTGCTGCTGCTGCTACTGCTGCTGCTGCTGGTGCTGCTGGCGCTGCGGTAGCGGCTAGAACGGGGCCATATTTGCAGCGGAAGTGGGGCGATCGTGAGTTCGTATCGTAAATGAAATCACGTATTCGCTCGTGGAACACGTAACCCCGAGGAAACGTAGATCGACCATACACGAGAGAGAAAGAGAGAGAGAGAGAGGAGGAAAAAGAGAGGGGAGAGACCAGCGATAGGTGAGCAGGTCGGTCGAGGAAGTGAGAGGCAAAGACCCAAGCGAGAGGCGACCAATGCGGAGGCCACGTCGTTATCAAACAGAGAGAGCGAAAAAATAGAAAAAAAAAAAAAACATCCCACGCGGAGAGGGAAAACCATATCAGAAATCTGGTGAAGAGCAGCTTGAAACGAGAACAAAACAGCAATCACGATGGCTCGGCGACTGCGTTGCAGGCTCGCGAATCAATTGTAATCACGGTTACCGCCGCGACCGTGTGTAAATCAAACCCCTGCGCACGCGTTGCCCGGGAACGTGTGTAGTATATATACACGGGGTGCGCCGAACCGGCGGAGAATCCTAATTCCCGCTCGGCTCCCCCGAGGGCCACGACTTATTCGCAGGTGGAGACTACCGGCGCTTCCTTCCCCCGATGATTTGTGGAGCGAACGCGCGCGGCCCGGTCCGTGCATTTCTCCGCGGGCTCGTTGTCGTCGTCGTTGTCGTCGTCGTCGTCGTCGTCTCTCGCCCCCCTCCCCCGTCCCGCCCCCAGACCACCGAGATCCACGTGTAAAACGCTTGATATCTCCCTGGATCTTTTTCGCGAATCATCGCCGTCGAGCTCTTGACGCCGACGTCCCGGTCACCGGGGCGAGATTGATCAACCCCATGAAAAAATGTCTACACCCTGATTCTTGTTTAAAATGATTTTCACAATTGATCAATCACCATAAGTGGATTTGTCGAATGATCCGGTTGTCTCAGGCGTTACTCGGGAATCTCGACGAACTGCGGATCTGCTTCCCGGATGTCCCGGTCACCGGGGTTAAAAAGTTCGATTCCACGAACGTGGCACGTTGTTGACGCTTTGAGAGTCGAGACGGACGGACATTCGTTGCGTCCCGCACCCCCCGTGAATTTGCCTGTACCGGGCTGCGATATTAAGACGGATATTCCACCTACGGGTGTACGAACGGCGGGACGAGGCGCGTGTAGCTGTCGCGGGGGGGGGGGGCTCCGGCATCCTGTATCCCGGCCCGAGCCAGGCGGCTCCTGAAACTTGGTAATGCAGTTTTCATCGAGAAAGTTGGGGGCATGGGGTGTGCAGGAAAGTCGCGGGGGGAGCGGGAGAGTTCTCGGCGCTCTCTCTCACTCTCTCTCAGAAAGGGAGAGAGAAAGCGGAAGAGACTCAGTGCAAACGGGCCGCACACCCGCGAACTCCGATGGCTGGATGAGGCGGGGGGCACTGTGTACGTACACGCGAGAAGAGAATTGGTTATTCGTGGGAGTTCGGCGAGCGAAGGAGCGTCGGGTTGGAAGACGAGGTAAGGGCGAAGCGGCTGGAGGGGATGGGGTGGGGAGGGGGGAGGTCGGTGGGTAAATGGAAATGCGAGCCGCGCGAAAAGTACCGCAAAAAGCGGAGCGCCCGAGACTCTCTCACTCGTCTCTTCCTTCGCGGTATAAGCAACGCGGGGGAGGGAATCCAGAGGGGGGGGGG
Source organism: Itoplectis maculator (assembly GCA_964034905.1). Taxonomy (NCBI): domain Eukaryota; kingdom Metazoa; phylum Arthropoda; class Insecta; order Hymenoptera; family Ichneumonidae; genus Itoplectis; species Itoplectis maculator. The sequence goes on along the minus strand of OZ035857.1, from coordinate 2,111,855 downwards.
GGAGGGAGGCGCAGGTGTTGCGAGTGAAATTTTGTTCCTCGCGAATGAATAAATCTGCCTCTCACCCGCGCGCCCGTTCGGCCCTCTCTCGCTCGTCTCATCCCCGAGGCTTCTCGTTCCTTCGCCAAACGCTCCGTCTTCCTCCCTTTCGCTCGTGTCTTCGATATACATTTTTTTCACCCCTCGCGCCGCGTCTTCCTCCGCTTCGTTATACCTCGCTAATATTCTTTCTTCTCCCTGGCGAGGAAGCGCGGCACTTCCTCGTGTCCCCCTCGCGTCCCCCCCCCCCGGCCCAACACCGCGCGAACCCCTCGCTTTCCATGTATTTTCCCGCCGCCGCGGATGCGCGCTCCGACGCTGAGTACACGGATTTCGCTGCGTAAAATCGTAAAATTCACTTTACAAACATTTTTCCATCCGACTCTTATTCGCCCACCGAGCATGAAAACTTGGGATCCCTCACCGCTGGTCCCTCCCCCCTTTACCGACGCCCAACCCTTAATCCCCCCCCCTGACGTACATCTCCATATCTTCTCGGTTCTCTCGTTCGCCCGGGCTCTGATTTTTCCTCATTCAATCTTTTATTTATATATTTATCTATTCTTCAACAAATTTTTATATTCATCCCTTTTCACATCCGACCGACGTTTCTCTCGCCCGAGCAATGTTCCCGGTGGTTTTATCTATCTCCCTCTCTCATTCGTTCTCTCTCTCACTTCATTCACTTTACCGCTTCCAACGGTATAAATGAATTTCACGTGATAATTCGCCGCTGGTATTTAACATTTTTATTTCCGCATGGCGAATCGAGGGCAGAGAACACGGGGGAAAGTTGGAGGGAGGGGGGGGGGGGGTGCGGTGGTGGTAGCTGTACTTGGGGGCGCTCAGACCGGCTGTACCGCGCGGGCGCTTCGAGGGATGAAACGGGAGACCGGGGGTGCAACGGTGGCGGCGGCGGGTCGGTGCCTTGCTCCTCGTAAAGCCTCCGCTGGCTCGTCGGCCCAAGCCGGCTTATCCAACGAGCCGGCAGTAATTTAATGACGTTTAATATGCAACGCGGACGGCTCTATTATTCTGACCTTTAGTACGAGCATTTGACAGCCCCCGATCTACAGCGTCGTCTTCCCTCACCCCTTCGCTATTCTCTTCTCCCACCCTCGTCGTATTTATATATCTCTCTCGCTTCCTCCAACGACGTTTCGCTCCCTCGCGAGAGTCTAAACGCCACCAGCGATTTCACCGGCCGAAATTGAAGGCCCGATCCCTTCCAATCTGGTTTCTTTGAATCAAGGTCACCCGGGTCGCTGACGCACTTGACCACGTACGTCAATCATATTTCCCACTTGGCGATCATTGGCTCAAAGAGGTGTTTTAAATGAAAAAAAAATTCTGAAGTCACAAGATGGCGTTGAAAAAACAATGTTACGTTTTGACGTACGCGGTGAGAGTACCGTGAACCCTCGTCCAAGGATGCGTCACCCCTGTGGCCACGCGACTCCATGTCGAGCGTTTCCAGCTGGAATTAACGCGTACGAAAATTCTGGAGCAAAAAAAGAATCGATTAAAGAGACTCGATACAAAATATCGCAATGAGAAATTGCGGATCCGCCGAAGAGTCCGTTTGACGTTTCCACCGTGTGAGAAGGAGATTGGTACTCGAAGAGAAGCTTTATACAAACGATACGGTTATATTTCTCAGATTTGAGCTCTATATATTTATATACAAAGACATATACCATAAATATTCTATGTATATCCATATGTATACATGTATATATTTATAAAATATATATTTACGACTGGAAATACGGCAAAGGAGAACACATAAGAATCACGGGCAGTATAAATGTTGCACGCGGCGGCGGCGGCATCGGTCGGTCGTGCGGGGCCACCGAGGGATTGCGCTTCGCTTTCTCCTTTGAAATGTTCTCTCTCCGCTCGCTACGGATTTTCATATCAAACTCTAAAATGTCGATAAAATCTTTTCCGTATCTCGCGCGCGCGCTGCAACGATGCGGAGAGAGAGAGCCCGAAGTCACTGCGAGTCGTGCGAGAGCGCCCGAGATAAGTGTACGAAGGTGCGGGAGCTGAACTTTGGAGGTCTTCGAGGAGAAGCGACGAGAATTCTTTGCCCCGGCGATGCCGTGTGCGCGTCGTGTGTATCGACAGGTGGCCGTGAGAGCGTCTCTGGTGAAAAACGCGCCGGCGACAGACGTCGTCGGGCCACGTCGGATGTGTATCGGCGAGAAGCACAGTTCGACGTGGCTCTCGGGTTCTCCGCGCGATTCGATACTCGTCTCTCTCGTCTCCTGGACGAGATAAGTCGAAAAAACGACAATGGGGTGGAGGGGATGGGTTGCGATGCAGCGAGCTATGCAAATGTCGAGCTTCGTTGCGGTCCGGGAGGATTTGGAAACATATGTAGTACGTGTGGAGCTGACGAGGGTGAAGGGGTGGGTGATGGGATCGCGTATACACATCACACAAAAATATATATGTCCACACATCTAAACATCGATCGTCTAAATATGCTATGGTATATAGAGATTATAAAACGTTCGGTGAAAGGCAATATATATCATATATATCCATACATCATATATCGTATATTGTATGTCGTATACTATATATATCATATATCGTGTATGATATGTCATATATCGCCTCGTCGATTTGGATTAGTGAGTCACACATTGCATCTAACAACGAATAGTATATTGTACGTGTACAGTGGTGATTAGTTATATATATATATATATATATTGTTTTTTTTTTTTCAATTCTCAATCTGGATTGTTTAGTATGACGTGTATTTATAGAGGCGACAGCGAGAGAGGCGGGGGGAGAGGGCAACAGTATAGATCGAGAGCAAATGGACTAATTGGGTAAAGGGATTTAGCGGTGATGACGTTGGTTAAGTGGTAGCGGTTATTGTGGCTGTCGGTGGTTACTGATAGTCAGAGAGGGAGAGAGTGAGAGAGACAGAGTGGGAGAGAGATGTATATGCATATATATAGCGTGAAGGAGGACAAGGGGAGATAGAGCGATAGGCAGAGAGACAGAGAGAGAGACAATCGATGCAATGAGAAAGTCGGTTATGGAGTCAGCGGGTATGGTACAAACTGTATTATTATTGAGCTTTCGTGTCTGTGAGTGTGTGTGAGAGAGAGACAGAGAGAAAGAAAATAAAAGAGAGAGAGAGCGAGAGAGAGAGATAAAGTTTCGAGGAAGATAGAGGATATACGTATATATATATGCATATATCATATATATATAATATAGAGAAAAAAATTCTACAGACTATATCCTAATTTGCAAACCAAACAAACGAACCAACCTCCTCGGAAAGGCCTAGCCGAAAATGTTCGCGGGACCCCTGTAACAAAAACATATATAAATCATAAGAAAATCATAGAATAACGAAAATAAATAGCTAGTTCACGTGTCTTTCTTTTCTTTTTTTTTTTTTTTGTAATATTATTTTAGTAACGATCGTGTCCTCATTTTCGAGTTGACGCACCGAGACGGAAACCATCGAGATTACATAGCGATATAATTGACAAAATAATAATTCCACGGCACATTTATTGCGAGAAATATCGTCGATCAAGCGTACAAATTCTTCTCTAACGATTATTACCGATTACCTTGCGACTATGTAGAATCACCTTGAACTTTGCTTTACAAAACCTCTCCCCCCTCTCTCTCTCCCTCTCTCTGTCTCTCTCTTTCTCGCTCAGTCTCTCACTCCCCCCCCCCCCCCCCCCCGCCCGCCGTTAAACTCTCGTACGTCGTGCGACGCGGGTGTGCGGATGGTGTGTATAATCGAAAACTGATTTTAAACGGATCGTTAGAGTTTGCGAGGTCACGGCGAGGGTTATAACGCGTTCGCTCAATGCGGCCCGCCGGGAGCTGCTGCTACCTACCCTCGTCGGCCGGGTTCTGCAGCGACGGGAAGGGAAGGACATGGGCCAAGGGGTAAAGAGCTGCAGACTCGCTTGTCGGCGTATTCGAGTCCTAGTAAAGCGCTAATGCAAACGTCTATCGTGTGTATACACCGCGCCAGCGCCAAGCCAGGCGCTGCTGGGTTCAGGGACGCGAGCGACAGGGGGCGCTCCCGTCGACGCCGCGGCGCGGCGCTGCGATCAGCCGGCGATACCGCCGCTCGCCTGGGCCTGGGCATATATCGCGTGTACATGTATCTGTATGCACATCGGTTAGTGTGTGTCGTACGTCGTCGTTGACGCGACGTTCGGACCGCCGAGAGAGGCCGCCGTCGCGTCGCCCGAGTGTATTTCGTCGAGTCGTGTCAACGCTCCCGGTATATCGAGCGCATTACCGTTTCGCGAACGCGATTTCCACGCGTTCGGAACTGGTCGCCTCGATGGTCTACGATGCCCGGCGAAATCTCTCTGACTGGACTCCGGTTCCGTCCGCTACCGTCGCGCTGTGTATGCGTGTGTCGTGTGTCCGCAGCGGACAAACTCACGTACGAACAACTGGGTTTACCATTCGCTCCGTAAACGCATTTAATCTGGCGATGCGGCTCGCGTCAACGGACCCGACACTGCCGCGCCAACCCCGACACATCATCCTTTGGCGCATTCCGGTCTGAGCGGTAGGGTTGGCGGGAGGAGGAGGAGGAGGTGGAGGCAGGGGATGAATTTCGAAGCGTTAAATGGGGTGGGAACATCGCGCGCGCTCCCGTACGATATCGATATCTGCGGGTGGGACATTTGTCGTGTAACGCCGTTTCTGGTTTTATCAGGCGTGAATCGGATCGCCGCAGTGCGTGAAGTCTATAAATCGTGTTTGTCACGATGGGAAAAAAAAAACTTGGTTCAGCTGATTTTGCAAAATCTGAATTTACAGGTAGCATATTTCGTTGGGAAAAATTGCCAGAGCTCAGTCAATGTCTGGACCACCGAATGGCATCAGTTTTTATTTCAACCCTAGTTGAACCGTGTAAGATTTTCATTCATCGGTCACTTACTCAATGTGCCTATTCTCAATGTCCGCAATGCCAGTAACCTCATGAAAAACGACGGTTCGCACCGCGACGCTGGGTCAGAGTTGAAGACAAAAAAAAAAAAAACGGAGAGGATGCTTCACAGTCTCGTGACGCGTCCTCCGATTTGTTGGCACCCGGGACGTTGGCTTCTCGACCCTCTCCGACGCCTCTTATCGTCGTCGCTTGGGTGTGGCGTACACGACGTGTGGTCTCTCTCTCTCTCTCTCTCTGTCTTTCACTCAGCCCGAGGGCCGGTCGAGCGAGCTTCGAGGGACTTCGACGCAAGAAGCGGCCCCGGTGAAGCCCCGGAGAAGCCCGGAGAGCGGAGAAGAAGAGCCGGCGCACCATCTGCACGAGCGACGATATATACCACACTCATGCTCGTTCGGCAGCTATCGCGGAGTCTCGAGAGGGAACTAAGGGGGTGGTAATGGGACTTGCAGAGGCCGCGCGGGTTTCGAGGGCGCGCGCGATGCGCTCGAGGGTGGCCGGAGGGAGAGGAAGAGAAGGGATGACGCCGAGGCGAGTGGTGCGAGGGTGAAGTCAGGGGTGCTAGGACGGAGGAGGGAGGGAGCGACATTGGCAGCAGTGGCGAAGTAGTTCGCTCGCCGCGAGGGCTGCAGGCCGAGCCTCTTGCTTGGCACTCCAAGACGACGACGACGACGACGTCGACGACGACGACGACGACAACGACGGCGACTACGACGGCGACGACGACGACGACGGCGACGAGGACGAAGAGTGGGTACGATCGGCGTGCGGTGGCGGCGGCGGAGGTGTAGACAGAAGTGCGATCAGGAGGAGGTCTCATAACACTTGGAAGCAGGTGGCGCGCGCGGCGGCAGCATCGTCTTATTGCCTGCCGAGAGTCGGCGAACTCGATTCCTATATCCGCGCCCCCCAGCCCCCAACCCAACCCCCAAACCCCATCCCCTTCCCACCCTCCGACTGTATGTGTGTGTAACACCGTGAGAGGAGCCAAGGAGCGTGAGAGAGGGCGAGCGGCGAGGGTAACAGCGCGGATATAGTATCGCGTGTATTCCACGGAATCGGATAGATAGATGGGGAAAGGGAGAGGCGAAGGAGCATCGGCAGGAGCATCGGTAGGAGCACGAGGGAGACGTGTAGCTTGAGTAGCGGCCAAACCGGTGTGGATGGGGGTGGTTCAGGGGTGCGGGGAGGGGAGGAAGAAGCTCGCGAACGAAAGAAAAGGGAAGAAGCGTCTTACGCGCCGAGTGAACCAGCCCGTGTGAAATAGAGGACCCATTTCGCGGCCTTACGACCGCCACTCGACCTTCGTGACTCTCGCACGTGCTTTAGATCTCTTTTCCCCACCTCCTCCCACTTGCCCCCCGCGGATTTTTCTCCTAACTCCCGCCGGGCCGCCACAGCAGTCGCCTCCTTGGCTGACTCCAGCCGTGAGGAGCGTTCACCCGGACATCCGAGCTCAAGTGTGTGTGGGAATAAAGAGGTATGGGGGAAGGGAGGGTGAAGGGGGGGGGGGGGGGAGGTGAAATAGAAATCGAGGCGAGGCGGAAAGAGAATGCGGGAAAAGTGGTGGAATAAAACGAGGACCGCCGAGTGAACTCGAGAGGGTTGTACCGATGGCTCTCGCCGCGCCGCGGGAAAACGAAAAGGCGAACGGCGAGCGAGAACACAGCCGCAGAGCCGGAGAGCCGCAACCGTCTCAATCTTTTCTCTCGCTGCACCCGCAAACTCGATTTCTCCGCTTTTGTGGCCTAGGGGCGGCGAGGGGGGAGATTGATACGCAGGGGGAATGAAAAGGCGCGGCCTAGGTGCGCTTTTGAGGTAAGCAACGCTGGTCCCGGCTGGGAAGTTGGGGACGAGTTTGGGATGTTATCGCTGCATACGTATGTTTGGTACGTATAGATATATACGCGGCTGTACCATCGGTTGTGGGGACACTTTTTTTTTAATTGCTAAAAATATCAAAGAGGAGGTCTTTGGTATTTGACGATTACCCATCAAGCTCTGAGTATCCTCTCACTGTTGGAATATGAGTCGTTCTAGGCTGGAGTGGTGCCATCTTTCGGATTAGTTCCGTGAATTAATGAGGATGGAATTGGGTTTTGAGAATGAGGTTTGGATTTGTTTTGTTTGGAAACGTGTTTTCTGTGACGGTTTTGCGGGACGTAAGTGACTAATTTTGTGGCAGCGTTGAAAACATCGGATCGCGAGTGCACATCCCACAATTGTTCGGGCAATCGCGTTGTCCACTTTCGGTCCGGTTTTGCGGGTCGTGCGAGCGACAACCGCAGCTACGTTCAGTGCGGTTCTAGCTGACCGCCCGGCAAAACTACCGCGCGAATCGTTCGCTATTCATGCACTCGTTACAAAAAGTAGTGCGTGTAACGAGGCTCCAAACGGGCCGATTGTGCGACGAGACCGAGGCTTTTCCCGACCGAGCGAGGCGAGAGCGTCGATCGCGCGAATCAACGCGATGCACACAATTGTCGAGCTGCGTGTTTCGAAAATGCCACGATACATCACATCACACGCTTCGGACTCCATATTTTTTCTCCGTGATTTCCGTCGTCAAGCAAAAACACAGCGTAAAGCGAGGGTCGAGGTGGAAAAACAGGAAGCGAATGAGGAGTCGAAGATTGAAGTGGAGCACTCGTCGCGAGAGTCGATGTCCAGCCAGAGTCGAGGAGGTGAGTGAACCGGGGGAGCCCCTTCCCCCCGGACAGTGAAGTGCTTTTGACCCGGGGAAACTGTTGTGCGACGATTTCGTAGCCGATACCAGCGCAGCCGCCCACTTCCGACTGTCTCTCACGACCGCCGCGACTCAAAACCCTTTTCACGAAAAATAAAAACAAGCAAAAAATACCTATATTTTCTCGATACACTAGACCGGACCAATATGACCCCGGATACCTTTATTTTTTTTTGTGCCATCAGATCGGCGCCCACTTCTCAGCAGAATTGCACTTCAATCTCGACGTGGTTATCCCGCTGTGTTATCAACAGAGATGACATTTTATTTCAGTCGCCTCGGACTCGACCGACCGTTGCGCCGAGTGGCAAAGTTTTCCAATTTGGACGGACGCGCAGAGCGACCCGAACGGGACGATACTTCGCGCAAATATTCGGTACTAACGGTGAAGTACAGCTTCGTTTTATTCCAAAAATACACGGGAACTGAAAAATGAATTTCCGTCGATACATTTTTTCTCGACGAAAACTCGATTCAGCACCGAATCAAACTGAAGTGCAATGTGTGCCACTCGGTCGCCGCGAATAGACGAAAACTTCGAGTCCTGAGACAATTAACGAAGTGGATCTTCGAACAGCCGCGTGAATGAAAATTTACATGTCGACTCTGATTTCGTTTCGTTTAATGAAAGTCCGATTCTCTTCATTGTCTAATAAACAGGACAGTTTAGTTTGACCTGGATAACCTAAATATAGTCATACTGATATATATTTGCACCACGGTTAAAGGCTGCTGGTTACGTTGTATGTCGTGTCGTATATATAAAAATATACACTATATAGGTCGAAAAAAATTAGTGACAAATTCGTCGAGGTCACCGCGATTTTCGTTCGTCTAGCCATTTTTCTCAAACCGCCTAAAACTTTCGGATGTCTCTCAATTTGGTGGACCGCGCCTCCAAGTCCCTCACGCCCGCGCAGCTGACCTCGTTTCCATTCATCGCCCGGTATCGGCCGACTCCGCGCGGGGTTTGTCTACAAAAGCCGTCGCCGAGACGCGCGCGTCGCTCGGCGACGTCTCGGGACGCGAACGACGCCGCGGGAGTAATTACAACCGTTGGCCGCAAGAAGAGGAGCCCGAACGACTGGCGGGGCGGCTGCTGAAGCGCGCGGCGAATAAAGGCGAAGACGACGATAGCAGCGACGTCGAAGGCAAAATGGAGCAACGAGAGCGACGTCGAGCAGCGCGCTCGACCCGCCGTTTTGCGTGATTAATCTTAATTTTCGTTAAGGCGCAATCTTTAATTAAATCACCATTGATTCCGGAGCGTCGAAGCGACGAGGCCGCCTCGACGCTCCGGAGAGCAAAATATGGAGGAACGACCCGACGAGCCCTTCCGATATGCTGCAAAGAGGCTCGGGGTCCGCCGAGGCCGCGCGAACCAACCAAATCAATTTCGCCCCGCGGATCTAATTATCAATTTACGATATCGTAAATAATAGCCGCGCGCCGTCGGCCCGAGCGATAATGAAAAGGAAGATAACAGTGCGGAGAGGGAGAGGAAGAGCGCAAGAAGAAGCGACGAGAAAAAGTCGAGGGGCGTCGGGAGGGACCGAAATACGACGCGCGGCGATAGAGGAAAAGAAAGAGCCGATGAGTAAACAATCTGCAAGAGAAAAAATTACGTGAGAAATATACGAGATTTTTTTTTACGAAAAATTGCGGAAGCCCATAATTTAATAAATCTTCATATTTAATACATACATACGAAATTCATGCAAGTAAAAAATATATATCTGGGATTCATCTCGCAAGGTAGAAATGTGATTCCATGTGCAGAGCTGAGGAAAAGATTTTGTCAGATGTATTTTTGTTTTATTTCGTGTATTTAAAGAAAGTGTGAAAAAAGTGTTGAAAAAAATGTTGACTCCAACCTCTTTTCCGGATGCCCGACGGAAAGCAGGACGATGGCTTGATCTGTATTAACGTTTTAATCAAACAAGTGGCGCGCGCCCCGGTATCGAAGGTTCGGCGATGATGCCTGTGACCTGTTTCGTCGCTCGTCGCGCCAGGTCGGGTCGGGTCGCCTCCCGCCGGGTCTAAATCGGGTCTCCTTGAGCGCAAAATAATTTAGCCCGAACCAGCAGCCGGCAGGCAAAAAAAGCAAACGCGTCAGCGTGTCCGGCATCGGATATAAGATGGTCGCAATGTGACGCAAAATGGGTATCAAAGAAGGAATTGCGAGATACAAGACGGATATAAGAGACAGATATTCGTCAGTCGCCGGCAACTTTTATATCGACGGCAGATTACCGGCTGCACGGAAAATCCCCAATCACGATTACGTTCATCCCGCGAGCGTTTTCGAAAGCAGAAAAAAAGAGGAAGAGAAAAATAGGGAGAAAAAAATGGTACACCGAGAGAAACAATAAAAGAGCCGAGGCGTCGGAGGGTTCGATTCTCCGGACTTGGAAGGGCTCTCTCGGTGCGAGAGCGAGATTTCTCTTCAATTTTCCGGAGAGCGTTATTTCCACGAGCGTTTCTCGTTCGGCAAACACGTACCGCGCGGGATATCGAGCTGGTCAGAGGGAGAGATGGAAAGAAAAAGGAGAGAGAGAGAGAGAGAAAAAAAAGGAAACCCGTGCGTTCTGAGTGAAATGAACCCGGCGCCGTGTGGAAACAGACGCGAGGAGAAATATGGTTTGAAATAACCGAATCCGGATCCAGTACGATCGTTTTTTGGATTACCACCAAATTATATATATCTATAGATAACAGCACCGCGCGTGTGCACACTGACCAAGCCGTAAATGCCTCGTCTGCTCGATATATCCGCGGACTTATAAGGTACAGACTGATGTCCGAATATAATTCACAGATATTCATTCGACGAAAAGAAAAAGAAATCGCAGAACGAAAAAACTCCATATTAACTATACGAGGAATGATAAACTCGATGTGACGGACATCGCAAAAATTCGCAGGCGTCAAGATCGCGTCGCGCTTGCGGAACATTTTCGTCAGTATTTATAACGCGGGTTTCTCACGTCATCCGAGGTTTCTCAAACAATTCCGCATTAATTCGGACAGCTTCGTGCTAAAATAATCGGCGAAAATTCCTGTCGTCCCTTTCTTCGTTCCTTTTCCGCGCCAATGTAAGCGACAAATTATTTTTACCAGTTTTAATCGCGACTCGAATCGGTGACGCCGGTCGCCGCGATCCGAGTCGACTCGCGGCGCGACCGGCGACTCGTTGCGCGACGAATGGTCTCGGGGAGCGTCGCGCGAGGTACCGCAAACTCCGCCCGATGAAAATAGACACCCACGTCCGTCGTCTCGTTTCGCATATATCCATATTTATCAAATCCGCGGGTCGATGTATTTTCGGTGAAACATATTTAAATGAACTGGGAATAATGACGCGCTCAAAAATCGCAAATATTTCCAACAATTTTTCCGAAAAATAGAAAATTCGACGTGAAAAACACGATTTCTTTTTCTCGAATTTTTTCCCTGACAAACTGCTAAATATCGCGATATTAAACGACGAACCGCCGGTTTCTCAACAACCAATCAGAAACCGAATAACTCAACGACAACGGTCGCGCACGAACCTTAATAGAGGATCGCGAGGGAAAACGTGTATATATATATTTGACGCGGTGAGTGTGGAGAAAAAAAAATGGGAGAGGCGAACCGCGCGGTACGACTTCGCGGGCGAACTCTCGGCAATATAATGCACAAAGCGTCGAGTCACCTGGTATCTCGTAATTTTCCCTTTATACGAGGTTCGATATATACGTATAGGTGTGCGTATATATCCATACATATATATATATATTTCACTGGAATAATATCTTCCCGGGAGTTAGTGATTTGCGGGTTTTCACGCTGCACACCAACCGGGAAGCCCCGTGTCATACACTCCCGAGCGGTTTATGCACGCGCGCGCTATACGCAGCGCCACAGTTACAATGCGTGTATACATATATATCTATCATTCATCTCGCTCAGCGCGCACCTGTACGTTTTCCGGAGTTTAGATACACACTGGAAGTGCGCCCCCCTACCCCTCTCCTCCTGGCCGATATATGCACTGCGTATAACTACCCGGCGCGCGCTTTGTGCAGTTATAACCAGACGAGTCGTTACGCGCGCGCGTTGGCGTACGAACCGAGCATCAAATGTCAATTAAACTTGAAGTTTCGATATCTCTAAAAGCGTTTATACGGCCCCTTGCCCCTTCCGCCCCCACCCCTCGCCTCACTGCCTCCAGACTCGCCGCGACCTCCTCGCGGGCTGAAGGGTCGTTCGAGCGTTCGGAACGACGCGAAGAGCGTGATAGTATATAAGATCTCTGTAGTGCACAGAGAGCGATGCGATGGGCATTGTAGAGAGAGCGACGTTTGGTTTGCGTACATAAACACGAGTGCATACACCGTACTGCACAGTATAGTATGTATATGTATTATATGTATGCAGTATATATAAATTATATGCTCACACAGCAATCCGTGGGAACGTACAGTAGATACGAAGAATGAACGATCGATGCTCGATATAACGCACCGAGTGCTGCAGGCCGCGAGCGCTTTGCCGGAAAATTTTCGTCGCTCACTCAACACTTCCGGTATCGCCAGGAGCAACACAGCAGCATCGGCGGCGGTGGCAGCGTGACACAGGCCGGCACGGCAGAAAGGGCTCTATTTTCGAGAGCTTCGATCGTCGTTGAATTATGACGCTCCACTTGACGCGACGCGATTTTTTTTTCCTCCAGTTTTTTTTTCGTCGTCGTCGTCGTCGTCGTCCCCTTTTCCGTCCGTCGGTCCATTCGCTCTTTTTTTTTTTCTCTCATTCTTCTCAAAAGGTCGACATGCAAGCGCTCAAGGGAGAGAATTGTTCAGTGTTCAGTGAAAGCGAGCGCACTCGATTAAATCACATAATGGCGACGACGCGGTGGGCGGGATTGGGGAGGGGGGCAGGGGGTGAGCGGTGAGGGTGGATCGCAAGTCCTCGTCGTCGTCCTTATTCTCATCTCCGACCATCGCGCGCCCATTCTAGCCGTGTTTCTCTTCCTCCCCCCCCCCCCCCCCCCCCCCCCCACTTCACCCCCGGGACCCTGTGTATGTAGGCACTAGAGTGTACGCCCGCACAAGTATTCGATAGCTCGTGAAATTCTATCGACAGCCCGGGAAGCGAAGATGAGTTTCGGGGCGCGGGCCCGGCCCTTCGGGTGAGGGGGGGGGAGGAAGGGGGACGTGCCATTCAAGGGTGCGAGCAGCCAGTCTTCCAGAGGCGATTTCGAGAGAGAGACGTCGGGCGCGAGCGGGACGGCCCGAGGGGGATAACGACACCGGCGATGCTATAATCCGACGACAGGCTGGTAGCCGAATAAAAAAGATCCGGAAACGTGATTTCTTAATTTAAGAAAAAAAAAGAAAAAAAAGCATCGTACCCTCGAATCCACCGTTGGGGACTGTGAGATTCAGGGGACAGATTTTTTTCGCTTGCGATTGAGCGACGAAAAAAAAATGTGAACACTTCGATTACCGTTAGGAGGGTAATGGGAGTTAACACAGTTTTGCCTCTGTCCGATTTTACCCTCGAATCATTGTGCCCCGTAGGCCATTTCGTACCCCCTCTCCCGCTACTCCCTCGCCCCCCCCTCCAAAGTCACGGACACTGGACCAGCCGAGTGGACAATTTAATGCGAATTAAACGAGGTGTCGAGAACGAGATGAAGGGCTCGCCGAGTCGGAACCCTGTTCTTTGGGTTCCGCCCCGTTATTTGCCGCGCGCCAAGTCGACGTATAATGCATATCGTTTAAACATGCAGCGCGAATATACACTCGGCCGGCCCAAGAGTCAGTCCGGAGAGCCTAAGGGACGGCGCAGGGGGGCTGGGAGGGGGGGGGGATACTGGGGGCGGGGAGAGAAAGGCGGGATGTGTCGGCGCGGTCCTTAGCATCCCTTTGACTGCGCGAAGCACGAGCGCAGCATCCCGTTATTGCCGGTGGCCTCGGCATACAATGCAAACAGCTTAATTACACGAGACTTATGAAACACTACAGCGCGAGGGTCGCCCCTTTCCCAACCCCCCTCCACCCCGTCCCACCTTGAGGGTTTATAGCGTCGTACACCTCCGGCGTTTCTCTCGAGATCGCAGTGATTCCACGTATCTGCGATCACCCCCAGCGGTATACGACGCTGCTGCCCCCTCAGAAGGCGCAGCAGCCTCTACCATTTGGCTTTGAGGCCGGATGATCTGGCCTCGGTGATATACCCAGCACTTAGTCATCCGTGATGGACACAATGTTCTTACATGAAAGGGACCCCCATTATCTCGCTTGCCCGCGGGTATACGGACACATTTCCCTACTTTCGCGCTACGACATTCAGCCGCAGGGCCAATTGGGACACGGCGAGGATGAAAAACTGTCATTGGTGATGTCATTGGATAAGTGATGACGTCGAGGGCAAACGTCAACTGTGGTCTACAAGGTACCAAAATTGTAGCATTGTAATGTCGTCATTTTTTTCATGGCACGACTCGTGACAAGTTCACGTGAAAATATTTTGTCACGTGTGTCATTCGATTACAACGGTCGCGGTGGCTCATTGGTCGACGGGAAATGTGTATTTTCGAATACTCGCGGGATTAATGCTCGCTCTGTCCCTCGGCGACAGGTTCGCAGTACCGCCGAGTTGTCGCAAATATTGCGCGGACGTGTGCGCGTTGGACCGGTCGGTGAACGAAGGATACATACCTGGAGGAAGAATCCAGCTGCCGTGCAGCCCCGACGAGCTGAGAGTATTGATCGAGGTTGCGAAAAGGTATCGAGAGGATCGCGTGACGTTCGGCAGGTAAAACCTTTCACCCTTACGCCGAGTTCTAAGACCGTTACACCGGGAGATCGGGGCTAGTTGAACGTACATTAACGGGACATTCGTGTTGGTGCCGCTCACGTCGGAAGGGTCGCGATACAGCGGCTCAAGATTGCGAATTGCTTTTTTACGCTCGGTCTTCTTGCCGTGTAACGACTGTTTATGCCCGTTCGCCAGTTTTCCTCTGCCGCGATCTCTCTCTCACTCTCCTACTAACCGCAAATACGAAGCTATAAAGGACAATGAAGAATGGCGTTGGCATAATAGCGTCGTTTTATGCAAAAATGTCGCTTCCGATATAGCGCAAGGATATTTCGCTGCTGGGTCCGCCTACGACGAGGCAAGCAGGGAAGAATCGATTGCACGGGGGCGACCAGACAACGGAATTTTTTAGACAATAGCTAGATCACATTTTAGACAATCGTTAGGTCACATTGATATAATGAAATTGTGTTATGCAGCAGAAGCTACTAAATTTGTATTAATACATCTGTATTGCAGGTGTCCGCAGTCGGTCAAGTAGACCTAACGGCAATGAGAGCTTTTTTGGAGATAATGAATGGCAATTTCTATTTTCAACAAAAAAATCTATCACCCGAATTTTTTTAATGGGTCAAACAAAGACGTAGGTTGAATTAAGCCGAAGATCGTGAATTGGTGAAAAGTTCTCGTCGCGAACCGGCCAACGGGAGCACAAGTGTCAATGCGTCGGGACGCAGCAGGAAACAAGTGATCCATTATTGAAAATTTACAGCACTCCAGTCGGCCGGTGGAAAAACTTGTCTGGAGGGAGCCGTGACGGTAAGAACGAATATAGAATAAGGTGGAAAGGCGGAAGGAGCGTGTGACAGAAAGCGAGACGGCGGGGACGGGAAGAACACGGCGAAACGTTGCAGCAAGTGGATCATTTATGCCAGCCGACCCGTTAAAACATTCACGGTCCTCGCTTCTAACCCGTAAATCGTACTTTTCGCTATTCGCCCCCGTTTACCGTGTATACACCCCGCATCCGTATTCACGTTTCACATACGTCCGAATAGTCGCGCACAGAACACGTTCGCTGACGGGGCGAGCGACGCTCGGTATTCGACAAGACTCAGGAAAAATCTGGCGACAAATTTACGGCTTACACTTGCAAACAACATCCGAACGTCTGGAGCTTGTGGAGCAGATTCTACACAATACGAATGCCACATGAAATCTTTATTATCATACAGCCTCGATATTCCACGAGATTAATACTGCACAGATATAATCCATAACATGGTGAGAAGCGTATGGATGCGGGTCGCAATTATATAGACGGTGAGGACCCCTATACAACTATAAGTTTCGATACAGCCAGGAAACGCTATGACACATCCAGCAAGTCCAACAGTCTAGGATTAGAAAAGTTACATGTTGTTCTTAATTTATTTTGAATTAAGTGCACTGCTCTCCACACTTAAAGCTGTGACCCGCCTAGTATATAGAAACGGAAGCAGCTGTATTTATGCAACGAACACAGTCCAAACGTGATAACCCGTAGACCGTATATGCCATATTCAAAAGCCTTGCTATAAGCAGGGTTGACTGAAATTACACCCAGAGATAATCCTCCAGGTTTCCAAGGAGCAACAGATTTCGGATCCAAGCCTGGAAGCGCTCAACCCGTAGTTACACCGTCATAACCGTCATGACATCAACTTGGGTGGGCTTGACAGAAGTCCATCGGTGAATCAAACCGATCGCCTAACTCATGTTGCCGGCAGATTTTTTCCATCGCCCAAGTGCGCATTATGCGCGCCCTCGAATAAGCAATAGGGACCATCGCGTACACGAAAATATTTGGCTTTGAAACCTCTTTGTGGCTTCTGGCAAGGATGCTCCCGGAATACAATGGAACTCGCAGGCAGCAAGTTCCAGTTTCAAGCCGGTATTGGCTTTGCGTTGCACCATTTGCCCAGGATAAAACCGGCTATTTCGAGTGTTGCTGACGAACTCAATATAGTCGCGCTGCTAGCTGGATCACTCCGCAGGAGATCCGTATCGCCGCACATCCGCGTTCGACTCTCTCTCTCTTTTCTCTGTCTATATGTCTCTCTCTCACTCTCTGTATCGCCGTGAATAGTTTTGCCGCAACTCCGATAAGTTGCGGGTGAGACTCGCTTGCGGGTACACTCTGAGGGTATTTCCAGAGCTCTTTGACAAAAAATATCGTCTCGTCCGCAAAATGTTAGCGCTCGCCTTGATACACCGCGCGCACTCGGTGTGTGTATCAGGCACAAGCGATGAAAGCTTGTCGCGCGCGCGCGCCGCAAGCGGAAAACCATTCTCGCACGGTCGAGACGACTTCACACAGGAGCTGCCGGCTTGATGTACGTTTCGCGCGCGCGTCGTTTCGTCTGTACTCGCACCGGGCTCTCGCACACTGGCAAAAACTTACCTCCCACCGCGCTCCCCTTTCTTCGGCTTATACCGAAACTTCCGTGCGACAATTCTCGATATTCTCCGTCGCTCTGGATGTTTATCCCGCGTTTTCCAGCGCGCCATGTGTGTATGTGTGCGGGGCCCGTGGGCCTTTGGATGTCGAAGCATTCGATCCGTTTCCGTTGTGCCGGTGAACGCGACGAATTCACCAACGGTTCCACCAAGCGCAACCCGGGTGCGTCTATGTTGCTGCACACGGTTCAAAGGGCGTGGAAACCTGTAGGTATTAGGCGTTCCTGGCGACTCGGGGAATCGCGTTTACACTGCCCCGAGTAGAAATTCTAGTCAGGCTGCCTGATGTCTGATCAGGGCCAGCTAACGTTCTGGCAAGGCAGCACGGATCAGGCTTGCCACATAAGAGCCGAGTTGGGGCCACGTTCGATTTCAACAATGGTTGCCCTATCAAGGCCGCCTGACGTAGTACGCATCAGGGCCACGTCAGGTAAAACGCAAGGCAGCCTGATAAGGTTCGCCTTATTTTTATCTCACGTGGCCCGGACTTGGCCTATGTAAGGCAAGCCTGATCCGTGCTGCTTGACGTAGTAAGCATCAGGGCCAAGTCAGGTAAACGCAAGGCAGCCTGATGTAAGGTTTGCCTTGCGTTTACTTGACGTGGACCCGATGCTTACTACGTCAGGCTGCCTTAAGACGATGTGAAATACCGACGCACATCACCTCTAAAGTTTGGTACAGCGGTTTGTCGCGAATTATGAACGGATCGAAGTGAAAATTGAAATACAGACGTCAGTAATGTGAATCTCGGGAATGCATTACTCAGAATTTTTATTTTGGGAAAAAAAAATTACAGATCGATTACCCCCAGCATCTTTTAAAAATAAAATCGGGTCCGACAAGTCGAGAGGACTACCATGCTTTCGCTAAACAAATAAAAAAAAATACTGACAATTTGATGTCGCAACTTATATGTGTGATTTGGATATACTAAATTGTCAAGTCGTCGGTAGCACAGTCGGTAGCGTAAGCGTTTAGGAAGTTAGGTAGGTAGGGTCGTAGGTTCGAATCCCGGTCAGGCAGGAAAAATTTTCATCGACAAAAACCACTACTCATGTCTGGCAAAGTAATTCTCCAACCGAAAAATATTTTTTTAATAATTATTTTTAATGTTTCATGAACGTATACGTTGCTTTTGCCTCATCTGGTCATGTTAGACGATTTTGCCCGATCAGACACCAGAATGCGGTCGGATAAGGCATCAGACTGGCGCCTGATTCGGGCCGGATTTGAACCGGATCAGGCGAGCAAGGCAACCCTGATCACGGCCATGTCGACCGGCGCGTTACATTTTCGTGCAGGGCCTGGTCAGGTTGCCTTGACACCGCCTGACAAGGCGCCCCGGTCAACCTGATCACGCCCGTGTTGCGGCCGCGCCAGAATTTCTACTCGGGGCTAAACCACAGAAATCAAACGATGCCGGGAGTCCTGGTATTAGAATATTGGAAGACCAGAACTCGGTTTCTCAGATGTTGGTCCTGGTCAGCAAGAAAACTTGTAAGAAGAAGGTCAGGGTTTTCAAACATGCAACAGTTAATGTGACATGTTTCTCAAAGTTACTAAGAAAACGAATT
Organism: Itoplectis maculator; assembly: GCA_964034905.1. Classification (NCBI taxonomy): domain Eukaryota; kingdom Metazoa; phylum Arthropoda; class Insecta; order Hymenoptera; family Ichneumonidae; genus Itoplectis; species Itoplectis maculator. Next base: position 2,093,227 of record OZ035857.1, on the reverse strand, counting down.
AGCAAAGGTCTACATATTCTGAACTTCGCGTCGTCGATTGTGCTTCAATACACACACTGCCAGTTCACATATCCCATTACAGTCATCAACCAACCAAATGAAGACATGCTCGACAAACCCATCCAAGACGTGTCGCTACAATCCAACTGGAAACCTGGGAAGGCTCCTTAGTCATCCAATAGTCGTCGTGACAATGGTTTGCAGCGAAACAGTCGATGCACCGCCAAGATTTCGTGATTTCAGCACAAGGGCCGAAATCACGAGGATCTAACGCGCATGATAGGCAAACTTCTGAGTATATCGAGTCTTCGGCGCTCGCTACCCGTCACGGCGCAAGCACTCGACCTGTCTTTGATGTTCAGCGGCGCGCGCGGTGTCGTTGCAAGCGCCGAGCTTTGACGGCCATAAGGATGGCGCTCTCGCTATACGTACAAACGTGCGCCGACACACACACAGGGATAGAGGCAGACCCGATCGATCCACCGTAGCGAGGCGAACCCGGCTTCAGACCTGAACGAAGAAGCTTCTCCCGTTTCATCAGATCTCAGCGGCGGCGACTGCAGTGAAGAATCAGCGCCGCGCGACCATTCGACATGTGCGGCGGAAGTGAAACCGCTGGATGTTCCTCGGGACGCGAAGGAACATCCAGCGTTCCGCAATCGGCACGAGCGAGAGACCCGGGCGACGCCTTTGCTGCGCGAGAACATCGTTACGGCGTAATCCCGGAAAGGAGGAGAGAGAGAGAGAGAGAGAGAGAGAGAGAGAGAGAGAGAGAGAGTCCTGATGCTTACACGGCTATCTCAGTGGCCATCCCCCTTCTCCGACCCCCCAACCCCACCACCGTATAAGCTCCACGCGCGCGCGCCGCAATCTCAGTATCGATTCTCGGATTAATTATTGGATTCTAAGAGAACAGACGATATTGGATGGTTTCAGACAATAAGAGGACGAAGAATCGAGAGACCTCGCAGTCTCCAGTCACGATGCTGCGAGGGTGGACAGGGGTGGCCAGGGGGAGAGGGGGGGTGGAGCCGAAGCTCTTAGCGTTATCACCACTGTTCCAGGGTGATAACGCTAATGCGCGCACAGCTTCAACGAGAGAGACAGAGCGCGCGCGCGCGAGATCCAAGTGTGCGATGAAAATAAATAGAATGAAACGGAGAAAAATACACCCGGGTGCTCGCGCACAGGGCGGATGAAATTAAATGTCGCAATGTAATTTGTTCTCGGTAAAGTTCGTTATAGGTTACCTACCAACCGGAGCGTTACGCGTGTTGCACGCAACTTCGTGCCGAAGTGGAAAAGCATGTTGGAAACGTAAGACACGTGTGTGTCGGTGAGTGGATGAAGGAGGTTCGGTTGAGGGAGGGGGGGGGGGGGGGGGGGGAAGTAGCGTAGCGGGAGAACACGCCGAGCACGGGCGAGATGGCAGCCCGAGACGTAATACCATTTTACAGTTCTATCGACGACGCGAGATGTGCCCCGGGGATGTGTTACAGCGCCGTCGAGGATCTTCGGTTCTGGGTCACACAGCCCGTATACTTTCCTCGCATTTCCGCGGGATTTTTCAACCCGACTTTTGCTAATGAAAAAAGAAGACTTCGAGCCGTGCGAAACCGCCGAGCGAGCGCGAGAGGGTTTTTCGTCGTTGCCGCACCCGGCGCGTCCTACATAATAAATCATTGTACCGCCAGTTCGTCGCCAACCCAGTTCGACACACTGTGCATTACCGTGCGATGTATTCGGCGTTATGCGTATAAATATATACGCAACACAAGAACGCGCGCGCGTGTTACGTTTTAATGCTATGCCCGCGTTATCCGTCAGCTTGTTAAGTCCCGACGAATGCGGTTCGCCCGTTACGGGGATTATGCTCCATTCGATGCGCGGCATAAACCGGTATTTTCGATTTCAGCCACGAACGCGGCGCGCTGCGCGGAGTTTCCGCGAGTTGCGTGCTCACAGGGATTTAATTATACCCCGCCTCTCCCCTCTCCTCCCCCCCGAATTCGTGGATTATCAAGATTCGTTTGAGTCATAACGAATCCGGCGATCCGTAACTTTCAACCTGTCGACATGCCCGGGCGGAGGGTGGGGAGTGGGGCGACCCGTCACCGGGTCAAGTTTCGTTGTGACCGGAATTAATTAACATTTCGACGAAATGCCGGAAAAGCGAGATCGAATAATTACTGCGTTACGGTCATTAATAACATTGTGTCACATGATTACACTAAATTCGAGAACGTGCTTAGACGCAACAACGCAGAGCGATGTATGTGCTCCACGCGCGTTGAATAATCTGGGTGTCTCGGCCAATCACAGGACGAATAAAGTGGTGACAGTGGCTGTGATATTTCGAGATTTTCGAGCCACCAACTTTTTAGAAGGAAACTTTTTTTTTTTTTTTTTTTTTTTTTTTCAGTGAAAAAGTTAGAGTGGCAAAAACGAACAGGTGTCCGGGACTGGAGAGCGATAACGAGACGATCGGTCTGAGAAACGTACACATCGCTTAATGTCGCGCGCGGGGGTAGACGAGAACGAGAATGGCGAGAGGCAAGGAGAGAAGCGCGCACGAAGAAAAGATACGACGTTGAAAGGAACTTTCACGAGATTCGTGCATCCGTCCGGACGGGGAAAAGAGCGCCGGGAGAGAGCGACGGAGTCCGAGAGTGCACGGACGAGCGCGCGAGCGCGAAAGGCAGAGCGTGGGAGCGCGCGGGAAAAGGCCATCAATTTATCGCCACCTCGGCTACATCCGCATCACGGAGTCTCGGCTCTTTTTCCCCCGGCCCTGCCATCTTTCTTCTCGGGTCCGCGGGAGCGCGACGCGCGGACTTAAAATGGAGAGAAAAGGTCGGGTTGGAACAAGTGGGGAAACTTGGTTAAAAATGATGGGAAGAAAAAGTCGACGAGGTCGGCCGATAATTTGGTTGCGCTCTGGAATCGATAACTCGGCGAATCGATATAGTTTGGACGAACCTCAGATGGGTAATCAATAATCAGGTTAGATGAGTGCGATGAGGTCAGTCTTTAATTCGGTTGGACCTCAATGAGGTCGGCTGATGAATTCGTTGGATCTTGAGAGGCCAATCGATACATTTTGTTGACCATCGCAGAGGCTAACCGATCATTTCGATGGACCTCGGATGGACCAGCAAATAATAACCACGGACCTCAGAGCCACCGACTGATAACTTCGGTGGGCCCGCAAGTTTTTCGCCGCAACTTTTTTCTAAATAAATTATCCACCAATGACGCGTGCAAACTGGACCGTGTTTGACATGCACCGAGCGTTGTAAGCAGTGCGCGGTGCGGGTGGCGCACCCGCGTAGTGGGCGACGTCGACCTGCTCTATAGCTGCGTGCACCCCGTGAGCGTGCGGGATACACGGTCGAGTAAGCGAAATCGTGCGAGCTGCAACGGTGCAAACTGGTGTCGAGCGCGCGGCGGTGTGCCCAAGGCGCCAGAATGCAACCCTTCTCCCGCTGTGCCTCGCGCTGCAATGTAGACGCAATTCTCCCCCCTCCCCTCCGCCCCTCAGCGCCCGCTATAGGAATTTAATTAGACGAATGCTTTGAACAATGGCGAGTGTGCACGCTCGATTGATCGAGCCATTTCACCGAGAGTCGCGCGAGGCGAAATTGACCAAGGAGGCAGTGGGCAAAAAAAAATGAGAAGAAAAAGCGACGGTGAAAAAAAGGAAAACTAAGAACAGAACGGAACCGCCCGGAAAAAGAAACTAGCGATACGTTGGACGTCGAGCTTTTAGCCACTCGGAGTGTCCTTTTTAATTAACGACGATTGGGTCCACTATAACGTCTATTCGTGTAGTGTATATATATATATATATAAAGCACAGTCCATTATCATAGATATAGACATATCTACTATGAATTTCGTGTTTCTTTTTTCCCTCACATTCTCCTCACTATATCCTCAGTGTCTCTGAGACTCCGTACACACAGGGTCCACCCAGGTCGCTATATATACGTCACGCGGAGCCCACTAATATATTTCTTCCGCTTTTCCAGGTCGCGTTCAAGTGCTCATTCACGCCACTCACTCTACGTGCGTTTTGCTGGTTTTCACGATTCACCCCTTTTAACCCATTCTCTTTATTTTCTTTCTCCTCTCCCTCCCACCCACCCACGCACCCCCTCCTCCCCTTTCCTCGCCCCGCACGTTCCAGCACCCGCGTTCACCGCTTCGCTACCTTCGGCCACTTCGCCACTTTATACTTTGGCGTGTGCTTGCGTTACAGCGTCTAAAGGAAAACCGCGGCGACACCGCCTCTCGTCTGCGCCCCCCCACCCCCCCCCCCCCCCCCTCACCCCGCCTGCGCGAGGTTTACGAGAATTTTACAGCGAGTGCCGGGCGCGGCCATACGGCGAGTGTTTCAGCTTCGCGCGCGATCCACCAGCTGGACAGATCTCGCTCTCCCTGTCTCTCTCCTCTCCCTTTCTCTCTCAGACGTGTAGCTTCGCATCCTGTCGTTTTCTTTGCTGAAAAAGTTTCGAGCCCCACCCCCCCTAACCCACCCACTCGTGTTTATGATGCGTGCAATCGAGTGTGCACGTTTTTTCGTGCACAATGCGTGCACCCTGTGCACCCCGTGAACCCTGTGCACCCTGCGTCCCATACTCGGTTCGTGTGCCCTCGGGCTCCGCGTCTACGGCGAGACGACAGGTCTCTCTCACTCATAAATACTCACACACACACACAGCCATGTATATATATCCATATACACACTGTACACATATATATCGTATCATAAGAGCTATTTCGAGTTTCCTCCCTCGCTCGGCCTCCCCCGTCGCCGTCGCCCATAAGGAAATTCATATCCCTTTGCCGCTGCCGCTCGCGCGCACAACCACCGAGTGTACGCAAACGAAACATCTCGTAACTTTAGTCTTAAACTCTGAGAGCCACCGGCAGGCACGTCTAACGATGCTTCTCGACGTAAAGTATATACAGCATGTATATATCTGTGTGTGTGTGTGTGTGTGTGTGTATATACGATACACTCACACAATTCATGTACCTGCCGACACAGAGTCGCAAACAAATACATAACCGCTCTCGGCACCGACAGCCGAGCCTCTTGGCTCGATGGGCGCACAGAGAGCGGTTCGCCTCTCCGCAAGCGGCGCGGGCAACCCATGTACTTATACGTAATACGTTCATTACTGCTCCGCAGTTCCAGGCCGAACAGGTGGGGGACAAGTGTACGTTTGTGCATGTATATATCGCATGCGTTGTGTGTATCTATGTATCGCACGTGTGTACATACAAATATATTCGTGTATATAAGTGTGCATCGTACCTGTGTGGAGGGATCGTACGTAACGCACTTGAATGTTCCTGTAATGAGACGGCACACAATGCGGCGCATCGCCCAATAATACATTCTCATCAGTGCGCGAACTGTGACGTTTCGCTTAACGCAGAATCGAAGATTATGTTCATCCCACAATATAATCACGGGACGGTACACACGAAGCGCAATGCTGTTGCTGTAAATTCCTGCGGCCTCTGCCTCGATCCGTCTCTCTCTGTCAGTCGGTCTGTCTGTCTCCCTCCCTCTCTCTCTCTCTGTCGATCTCCCGATCTCTTGCGCTCGACGTATCTCTATTTTGTCAGGAATTCATATGCACCGCGTTAGCCACGAAGATATAAGCTGCGCAATGGAGTCGACCGGTTGGAAAGGAGCGACGCGATTGAGGATATGGTATGCACGTGTGTGTATGTACCACGTGCGTATGTACAGATATACATAACCTCACGTAGCCGCGAGGTCGGATCGACGATCGGTATTGCGCGATCTCTCGCCCGCGGGGGACGTGGCCTCTCTCTCCGCCCCCTTCAGCGTTTCTCCCCTAATTGGCCCTCGATACGCGGTAATCGTATCGTCGGGATCCCCGGTGCGTGGAATTGGCGAGTACAATTAGCGGGGCGCTACGTTCGTACGTACGTACACCCCGCGAGCTAGGCCGCGCGCGCGCGCGGCGATCGAGCGCGAGAGGCGCGTATACCGCGCGCCACCGGTGCACCAGATGATCATCGCCGAGCTTTGTCTCACGAGAGCGAGAGAGGCAAAGAGAGAGCGAGAGTGAGGGAGCGCAGAGCACTCGGTGCCGTTGCGTTAAAGGATACAACGTGTTACGAGGCTCCTCGAGGGCTGCACAGTTCGACTATCTGTAATGCACGAAGCGAAGCCACTGGGGAGGGGGGGGGGGGAGGAGGAGGAAGGGTTGGGGTCAAAATGAATTTTTATTTTATTCATCTTTACATGAAGAGTTGTACACGTGCATCAACATGAAGCCCCAGGTTTCCCAGGGTCGACATGGAATGCACGAGGGGGTCGCGAGGAGAGAGGGGATGATTTTTGCGAGATTGAACGACGAGCGTCGATGAGTGCTGAGATTATTCCCAAGTTTTCTAACTGTAAAAAAAAGATGCGATAGTTTTTTATTTCGAGAATTTGATTCTGGGGATCAATTATTTTTCGGTTGATTCTTCGGACGTTGACGTTGACAAAAAAGCTGTAAACGATCGCTTGACATTTTTCTTCTCGAAATATATCAACGTTAATCCTTATCGCGTTCCTCGAGTCGCAGACCTTACGATATCTAGGAAAAACATGTTAATTTCGTGGAAATTATAAACCCAATACAATAAAGGGTCTGCCGTTTTCGTGTTTGCGCGACACAGACGCGCAAGTGGTTACGTGTGTTTGCGCCGCTAACGTACGAACGCGCGCGCGGTACATTAGTTTCTCACATTTCACGACCTCGAGTGTAACGACTTTGGCGTGAGCCTGGGTAGACGCGAGCAGGCACGAGAGAAACCCACCTCCACCCCCACCCCTTCCGACTATACTTTCAGCGGTCATAAATAATAAGCCCTGAAGGAGCACGCGGCGGCCGAATACGTGCCGCGATTTCCCCACCGTCCCCCGCCCCCCCTCCCTCACGTCCCCCGGGCTCTCTGCGATGTTAATAACGTCGCTAATAAACGTTCCCATTCCTTCCATCAGCAGACGCGCGCGCGACTCGCGCGCTAATTGTCGAAATTATTTCCCCGAGCCGAGACAGAGTCCGCGCCGATAAAATAGTTTGAGAAAATTTTCGCGCGTCGACGAGCAACAGCCCCGCCCCCTCGTACCTTATTCCTCACCCCCCCCCCCCCCACCCTCCACCCTTCCGCTTCCCCATTATTTCCGCGCATTTTCGGGCGAGCTTTTCTCCCGCGCAACCCCCAAGGCCCTTTTTCCCTTCCACCCTCTCCCCCCCCCCCCCCTTCCACCCACCTCCCCCGCCTCCTGCACCAATTCTCCTCTCCGACGCGCGAGGAATCGCGTCTCTTGTCTCGATCTCTCATCTCGCCGCGAACAGCTAGCGACGCGCGGGACGTTTCTTCTTCGCCCCGCGGCTACGTCCGCGAGGCGAGGGCCAAGTTTTTGGCGAACACACCGAGAGTCAAGTGCTTCGAGGGAGAGAGACAGAGATAGAGATATACATAGAGAAAGGGAGAATGAGAAAGCACAGAAAACTTTGCTCCACTCTCAAAAGGACTCAGGCATCGGGGAACCCAGGTCGGGTGTATATATCCAAGGGTCGCGCGGCGTTGGCATCGGAAGACCCGGACGAAGGAGGGACGTACGAACTGGTCTATCTGCGGAAAATTTTCCGCCCAACCATCGCGACGTGCTCCACCAGCGATGAACGTCGCCTGGACTTCGGGTTATATATATATAAGTACATTCTACATACACGACTACATACCTATATATATAGTTCCCTCTCTCTCTGACTCTCTCAGCAGCCTCGCTTTCCATCCCCGCTGCTCGAGCCATCCGAGATCCAGTTCGTATCGCGCGGGGGGGGGGGGTGATCTTATCTAAGCGCCGCGACGCACGGTGACATGGTCGCGAGCTTGCTCTTCGCCTAAATTATAAACATGCCGGCCATTCCGGGCGACCCCGAAGGCATCGCGGCGAGACAACAACGACGACGCTGCGAGCGTGCGGAGCCGCAGACGCGACAGTGGTTTTCGCTCCCAAGGAATCGAGCGAGGAGACACCCGGGAGTGAAAAAAAAATTCCTTCGGGAGTGAAAGAAAACGAGAGACCATGTGGACAGTCGGAGGCTTCTGACTCTCGGTTCTCGAATATTGATGAACGCGTCGTGGGTCATTCGCAAGTGGGAATTTCGCCGAGGTTGGACTTGGCGAAATTGTCGTTCGGCTCCAGGTGTCAACGTACGAATAAGAACGAGAGGATGATTGTTAAGCTCGTTGAATTATTATTAATAAAATTAACTTTTTGAAACCGATGTAAGCAAAGTTCACCAAACAACCCTCAATCTCTCTCTCACTCTCTCTCTCTCTCCCTCATCTCTCTCTATCCCTTTCTCTGCCTCTCTTTGCACTTTGGTACTTATGTACATCAGCACCCGGGGATGCACAGTTGTATTCACTTTGAGAGAAACGCGGTCTTAGCAGCTGCAACCAGATAGCGGATGCTCGAGGAAAGTACAAACGAGGGTGGATGGAGAGCGAGAGACGAAGAGACGAAGAGAGGACGCAGAGACGGAGTATCAGAGAGCCGAGCCGAGGTCCGCGAGACGCGTCGGAGCGGCAATAAGAAGAGAAACGCGCGGACTCGGAAGTGGTCGGCGGAGGAAAGAAAAGTGGAAGGTTGAGGGGCAAAAAGAAGGGGTTGGAAAAGCACGCCCGTTGCGAAGCGTCGGCAACGTAGGTATAGAAGAGAGGGAAACGAGGAAGAGAGAGAGGGAGAGAGGAGTAAATTGAAACGCGGTTGCTATGGTGGTGGCCACCGGGCGAAACTCTCGTGCCAAACAATTTGCAATGCTGAAACGAAAAGTTGTCGAGCGTTACCGTCGGGGTGTATGTGTGGGGTTTGGGGGTTGCCGGCGGGAGGGGGGGTTGGAGGTAGCCGGGGCTTATACGAGGTAGCCGAGTGAGCGTCAAGGCAGGCAGCAGCGAGCGCTCGCGCCTCCGCGTCGCGGTTGAGGGGGTTGGCTGCGGCGTGGAAGAATTAAGCGGCGCGGGCTGTGTGCCTCGTTGAAAGAGCGGAGGCGGTTTTGCACTCTGAAGTGAACGACGGGGGAGTGCGGAGCAAACAGAAAAAAAAATTATATATATATATACGTATAGAGTATGGAATACGGCGTTTTGCGTACACACACACATGCGGCTAATGATAATATCTGTAACTATTAAGCCCTCGTAACTTCGTTCCGCGTTCCGTATTTTCCGACTAATGAACTGAAATCGCTTGTTTTCATACTCGACGCACCGAACGCTCGTTTGGACGAATGCTTCATTGGAGCTTTTCTCTTATTCCTTCACGTGTACTCGTTTTTTTTGTTTTAATCGCGGTTATCTATCGATTTGAATTTAGGCGTTAGAAATTGTGGGGTGGTCAGGAAGGGCGGTTTTTTTTATTGTGGTTTCAAAGAGGCGAGCGGTGAATTACGAGTGATAGTTCATGGGGGGTAGAATTTATGGAGCGCTTGGATAAATGTGTCACGTAGCTATTATTTTTTTTATTTCTTTGTTTTTGTTATCATTGTTGACATTAAATAGTAATACACTTTCGTTTGTCTTTCGTAAAAAGACTACAATCGCCACTTTAATGACTCAACGACTGAACGCAATTTTTCAAGGTCTCCAACGTGGCCCACAATCCGTCATATTTTTTTCTAATCCGGGGACAGCGCTTACCGCGTGATTACCACTCGGCACGATAATTTTTTTCTTCCACTGACTCTGCCGGACGTTGCATAAGCCATTTCGTGTCCCCAAACGTGAAAAGCGTACGAAAAAAAAATCGAGCTTCAAAGAGTTCGCGTGTGTTCTGTGCATAACGCGGGCGGCGTTGTCAACATTGTCCGCCGTATTTTTTCACCGCTCCGCGCAGTTGCGAGTTGAGCGCGTAAATGAAGATATACGGGAGGGCCGCGCGTTTTTCAATTGCCCAAGAGTTTTTAATTAGAGTCGGCTGACAAATATTTATTCATAGCGAGCGTTAATTGGTACATCATCCCCTTCTCCTGATCCTCTATCTCTCTCAGTCTCTCACTTGATCTCTACCTCTTTTTTACCTCAAAACAAAGTCCGAATGCCTGGAGGCAATGACCACCGCACTGACCATACCCAATGTACCCGCAATGGTTAACACTTCCGACTGATGCAGTCGTCTACCTTTCCCATTCATGCAAAAGCGCACAGTGCTGCAATTAATTCCTACAAAAATTGTGACACTCGACTGACAATAATTTCCACACAAAAATTCCCGTCTGATATTTCGGGCAACAGCAAACCAGGCCTACGCAAAAACATGTGTTGAAATGCGTCACCAAAACCTAATTCAATCTCCCTCGCAAAATCCACCATTAGTCACGAACTTTCAAACCAAACGAACCACACAACCAGACACTTCATACAACCGTTAATTACGTCGCCAAATCAGCATCGCACTGAAATTCAAACAATCCCACGCCCGAACCCTCAAATACACGTCCCAACTGCGTCCCCGCCCCCTGCCCGCTCGCCCCATATGCGTGCCTGCGAGTCCCCTCGATAGTCCAATATTTGATCCGTAATTTAAAACCATAATCGCGGCTCGATACATTCGCGTGCGCGCGCGCGCGCGCGGTCTTTCTCCGCGTCGATACACCGCACGCAGCACGTAACAGGACGGAAACGAAGGGAAACGAAACGAAACGAGGCGAGGCTCGCGCGCGGTAAACGCGTAATAGCGCGGTGCAACTTGCGCTTCCGGTTAGGGTAGGACCGAGCGGCGCGCGTCGCGGGTGTCGACCGTGAAGCGACAAGGGAAAAAGGGAGAGAGAGAGAAAGAGCAGAGCGAGAGCGAGAGAGAGAGAGAGAGCGATACCGATTGACATCAGGGGGGGGACCGGCACGCGTCCACCTCCGGTTGGCGAACGGTGAACCTGAAACCCGTGATAGCCTCAACGAAAAAAAAAAATATATATATAAATATACATATAAATACATATATACATTTATACAATATGCATAATATATATGTACGAATATATACAAATATACACAAATATACACACAGATACCTAACCAGGGTTTCGTGGTTTGGGGGAGGGGGGGGGGCGAGAGGGAACGAGGACTCGGAGACGGAGCGCGAGGACCGTGAAGCGACCGAGCGTGGCACGAGACACGACGTACGTCGCACACGAGCGGGAACGCGCCCAACACACCTGAGTCACGGAGAGACTATATATGTGTATATGTGTACTATGTGTGTACTATACGTGTAGTGTATGTATGAAGTCACCAGGTTCCGCGGGAGGGGGCGAAACTACAGGGGGGGGGGGGGGGGGGGGCAGAGCGTACGCGCGGCCGAAGCCTCCGGCACCGACACGTAATTCGTCGACCACGCCTCGACGCCCGCAAACTGGGTACGGCGCGCGTACGGCCGTGGCCAAACCGTGCAAACGTCCCCACGGCTAATACACGGCAGCGCCGGGCACAAACCAGCTCCCCCCTCCCCCCCTCTCCCCCGCCCCTCTTACCGTCAGCCGCCGTGAGTACACCGCACAATGGGTACCGATGTGTTTAAATGTAATACACGGCGTGTAACACATAATTGCAGCGCGAGCCGCACTCAGTACACCCGCACGTACGTACACACGTACTTCAATATACGTCTGTGTTGTACGTACGTTACATGTACATTGTATGTGCATCTGTACATGTGCAATGTACGGAATGTACAGTCACATGCAGTGTAAGTATTTAAATGTACGTAATACACAGACACATAAACGTGTTTAAATGTACGTGATACACAGACACATAAACGTGTTTAAATGTACCGATACACAGACACATAAACGTGTTTAAATGTACGTGATACACAGACACTTATAATGTATACGCGTGTAAATGTACAGACACGTACAATGTACACGTTTAAATGAACGTAATACATAGGCACATACAATGTACGTGTGTAACGTAATGCACACACAGACGCAAAGACACGCGCGCGTGTGCCAAAGAAACGTACGTGACGCTCCGGGCTGGGCGCTCGCGCGGGAGAAGCCAGGCAGCGCCGGAAGAGAGCGCGAGAGAACACACGCGAGATATATCAGAGCGCGCGGGCGCGCTCTCCGAGGCCTGCGGCTCGATTACACGACCGAGACTAAACGACCTATCGCAATTAGCCCGCTGCGCCGTCGTGTGTACCGCATCGCGGTATACGCGCCGGCTCCCGGGGTCCGAATAGCTAAACTCTCTGCGCGCGAATCGTACACGCGTACGCACTGATCGGCCGCGGTCGCCGCTGCCGCGGGGGTTCGAGCATATCTGGGGAAAAGATATGCAAAGCTCGGGACGACGGGTGCAGCCAATCGGGAGATACGAAGATAACGGGGTTACCGGGATACGGGAGCGATTCGCTTAATATTCGGGGAGGCGGGGTGGGAAATCGCAGGATGACCGCGCGAAGCGAGTGTGCCGGACATTTTCAGGGTGGTTTTTCGTGGGCAATTGATTTTACGTTAAAATTAATCTTGTGATTAATTTCTAAGTAATTCTGGAGTGTGAATTGTAAATTTCACGAACCCAGCGGAAAAATCACAGTCGGTCGTGTCAAACGTGGATGAGACTCGAATTAACTCGCAGACGATATGAATTATCGCAGGGACGTTCAATCACGGCGTCCTACTCTCGAGACGACGACGGGGAATCTTAATGATGTTTAAGTTTCCATCGTTGGAGTGCAACGAAACAAAAAAAAAAAATAAAAATTATTCTAACGAATATAAAAAGTTATTATGACGATGAATCATTATAATAACATTTTATAACCAGTTCAATCTTTAGGGCCCATTGGAATAATTTTTTTATTTTTATTTTTTTTGCATTCCAACGATGCGAACTTCAAAATCATGAAAACTTATACATTCCTTTCGCTGCGCCCGGGCGTTATTGTAATACCTCGTGTAATTAAAGGACTCGCGAAGATTTTAGTCGTACAACCGCGAGACTCTCAGCCGACGCTGAATAATCCAACCGAGGGAAATGGGATCTCTCTCGCATGAGGGTGGCTGGAAGAGGGAGGGGGGAGCTCGAGGGGGGGGGGCTTTGGACATGAATCGGAGATGAATCTTTCGTAAATTACTCGCTATGTAACCAGAGGTGGGAAAACTGACCTTGTGCGCGTGCGAAGCCGAGCGCGAAGCAACCGACGAGCAGCGCGGTTACCGGATGGCGCCTCATCTTTCGTCTCGCTCGTTCCGGCGCCTTTGGCTCTGCCGCGTCGTCCTCGTCGTCGCGGTCGTCGTAGTCGTCTTCGTAGTCCTCGTCGTCGTTGTCACTCCTCGTCGCTCCGGGCCTCGGCGACGACACTTCACCTCCGCGACCTGCTGCCGCGGCTTCCTCCACCGGCCGCGCCGCTTTCTCCACTCGCCAGCCTCGCTGTCCTCGACACTCGTGGATCAACGTTCGATCCGCGTGCGCGCACTTTTCGCCCTTTCGCGATTTTTCCCTCTCACGCGTTCGCCGTTCTGTCTCTTCGCACTTCGAGGAATTTTCCGGCGTGTTCTTCCCGTCTTTCAAACGGTTTTACGAAACTTCGTCGGCGTTTGAAAAAAATCACCCCGCACACCACTTCACGATCTCGCGGTGATACCGAGATCGGCCATGTCACAGGTGATGAGACGCGGAAAAACTTTGGTCACGGACGATGAGGTGATTTTTTTTTTTTTGTTTTGATTTTTTTGCCCCTTTTCTTCTCAGATTACGAAGGTTTGACACAGAAACCGAGATAGAAACCGGCGGGCGACGTCGGATTATTTTTATATCGTTGTAAATGGCCGCAGGTCCGCGCGACTCTGTGTTACGTCTCTCCGTGTGAGTGCGAGAGTCTGGTTAAAGTATATACGATATAGGCGTGACTCTCATGAGAGCCGGGGCCACCGTCTCGGTGCCGAGAGGTCAAGAGTTCACGACGATATAGCCCAGCGCTACAGCTGAAATTGGAGGGTTAACGGTGCGGGTCATACACGAGGCTCTCGCTCTCCTCTCTCGCTCTCTCTCTCGCTCGCTCGCTCGTTGTCCGTGTCGCAGCGCTTGTGGGTCCCTCGCGGCGTCCTTGAAAATTGACCCGCGAACGAGCGACGACGGAAGAACAACGGGAGCGAGCGAGCCGGAGGGAGAAAGAGAGTAAAAATAAAAATAAAAAAATGCGACAGGTGAGGTTTGACCTCGAGCCTGGTGCACCGCAAGAAAGACGCGTGGGGCCAGGTCGACCCGAGCCGTCGAGGCTCGTGGCACACCGCGAGAGCCTCGCACGCCTTTCGCTATACCGAGAGTCTCGAACCCCCCGAGTTCCAGGTCCTGGAAAACTGAACCGCGAGAACCAGCGTTTTCCACATCTTCGTCACTTCACGACGTCCCTGCTTATCACGATGACAAAAAAAAATATTCCGGTACTGCGAACCACGATTTTTAGTAATGTAGAAAAATTTCCGTCAGAAACGTCTCGCGAAAAATGACAAAATAAATGAATTTGCGAAACAGGTCGTTTTGCCCCGGGAGCCGATCCCGACTGTGGCAATCTGAGGTCGAAAAGAGGAAGGAAGTCGAGTGTGTCCAACGTGTCGAGGGCGGATTTCGCGCGGCACGTAAACCCCGCTACTTTCTGGGATCCTGAGTTCCTGAGTTCCGAAAAATATCGTCCAAACTGTGTTTGTGTATGATATATAAAATATATTTATATATATAAACACCCACACTCGCATGTTACAGTGTATATAATACACAGTCCATATCTCGCGATGAAAAGTTTCATCCCCCTGCGGTGCGCGATGCCAGAGGAGCGGAGACGCCGCCCGTTCGTTCTCATAGCCCGCGAGATTTCACGAGAGAAGAGACGAGGCGAGCGCGCGCGCTTTGGCCGAGCGCGAAAAGTTTGCTCCCCGCTGTCGCGGCGAACGAGTATATATACACCCTCGGGGAGTTAAGGGCCACTCCCCGGTCGTGTCGCGCGGAGCGTATGCTACGCGACGCGCGCGGTGGTCGCCAGGAATCGCACTACTTTCGCGAATCCGGGCGAGAACATCGGGCAGGGGAAGCGAAATTCCGCGCGTGAATAGACCCTTAACGACGCGATCCCGCGTCCGTTGGTCGTTCTTGTCGTCCTCGTCGTCCTCGACCTGCCCACTCGGACGACCACGCCGCGCCGCGCTTGTTACACCCCGGACACGCTGCTTCGTCGCCGAAGAAACTGCGAGTAAAGATGGTGGCCGAGGGTGAAAGAGAGAAAGAGAGACGAAGAAGGAATGAGAGAGAGAGAAAAAAAGAGAGCGAAAACGGAGGAAAAAGAAAAGGCTCTCACATCGAGAGTTGCAGCGAGCGTCGTTCTCTTGAGGCTGCCAGCATGGGACGACGAGTTACCGCGCGACCCCTTTTCGACCCCCTCGACACGACGAACACAGCGCGGCCGGAGAGGACCGAGAAAAATGTGAAATCAAAGGACCTTCGCCTCTTATTTCATTTTTTTTTCTTTTTAATTCTCGAAGAGAAAGAGGGTAACACCGAAAAGAAAAAAGAATCGGAGAACAAATCCGTCGGCTCGGCTATAGGGAGATTACAATTTTCACCCCCTCGTTTCGAGTGTGCTCAAGACGTCCTCGAGAGACTGGAGTTGTCTCTCGTCCCGTTGCCCCGAAGTAAATGGACCGCGTTACTTTTTTTTTTGTTTTCCACCGCATCGCTCGACTCGTCTCGCGCCGGTTGTATTATTGCGTAACGTGCGTTTGTCTCGTTGCGGGTGTTGTCTCTCTATGTCCTCCCTTCCCTCCGCCCCGCAACTCGTTCGCCACTCCGAAAAGACGCACGAAAGTCCCCGGGGATAATAACGAGAAACTCTCGAGAGTTGTCAGCGACGACGGCGACGAGGTCAAAGGGTGCCGCGCGCCGAGAGCCTCGCGGTGTGGCAACGTAAATGCACACAGCCGGTTGCTGCAGCGGCCAGGAAGGCACCCTCGGCCTCGCCGCGTGCGCCACTGAATATGCAGCCGCTGAATCGACACTCGCGACCTCCCTCGATTTTTTTTCGCAGTTTTTTTATTCGGCTCCCTCCCCCCCTTCCTTCTTCTTCACTTTAGACACATTTCTCCGGGCTCCCGCGGGTCCGCCCCACATTTCCGCAGGTGGAGCGCCGGCGTCTCAGTGAAAAGGTAAATCGACGAGTTTTTTTTTTTCTCCTTTTTTTTATTCGACCGGTTTTATCGTCGATGATTGATGAACCCGCGACACGTAGAGCTGAGCGAGTGAGGTGCCGTGACCCCGAAATACACTGGCGTCACTACCCTCGTCCTCCTCGTCGTCGTCGTCGTCGTCGTCGTCGTCGTTGTCGTCGTTCCTGGTTCTTTATTCCACCGTCTTCCCCTTTCTTCGTACCTGCCAGTTCGTCCACCTCGCCGTTCTCCGCGCGCCACTATCAATATCCTCGGTGCAAGGGATGTAACCACCGCTCGAACCACCCGCGCGCCAACCGTCGCGGTTTTCCAGTGAAAGCGCGGGTCGCGTTTATTTTCGGGAACGCGGCACAGTCACCGCATTCGAAACTCACTCAGTCCCCCCCGAAAATACGAATAATTCCTCGAATTTCGAAATCGCGGACGAAACGGTCCTAAGATACAAATTTCCGAAATTCAAATCCGCCTCTTCGAGCTGATGTAACCAATATTGTCGAAAATACACTGCGTCAACTTTTAATATCTTTATTCCCATCCCGAACCGTGCGGAAACGGAAATAACCCTCCCACGAAATCGATTTCACGGTTTCTAAAGTGTCATAAGGAACGAGTGGAAAGTTTAGTTTGAATTTAACTTCGCGGCATCATTTTTATCCAACAATGTTCCACGTTCTTTATTTTTTTTTTATCTAAGAAATTTTTCTCCGCCCGTCGCACATTTCGCTTCCCGAGTGCAACACACTATATAAACCGCACCACTAGACGCGGTCATCTTTCCCCGTCCTTCGTCCTGTCCTCTCCCCTCCCTCACCCCGTTCCATAATGCGGTTCTCCGGGCTCGAGTTCTTCCGCTCGCTTCACCCTTTACCCCCTCCCCACCCACCCCCTGCTCCCGGCCACCCCCTCATCATCTTCTTACAACGCTACCCGGGCGGCCGTTTTAGTGCCCGTTCGCGTCAAATCGCCTGCACCCTGGAATCCCGCCCACCTGCTGTACCACCGGAAAATATCCCGTCGTTCGTCGGCCGGTTCGAACCGGCGATCGTCAGGTTCGACGCAGCTAATACGACGATAAATTAATCCACAGCCGAAGCCGGCGAGTGACGATCGCCGGTTGCCGGCCAACGACTGTGGCAATTTTGCCTCGGCCGTATCGTCGCCGTCGCTTGTAGCGCGCGCGGCTGTTATTAGCTGTACACGCGAGACGAGCTCTTTGCCGCTGCTGCCGCCGTCGCCGCGTCGCGTCTCAGCCCTCGCGGCGACTCGGCCGTGACATAATTAAATAAAATCGCTAAGTGATTAATTGCCGGTGCCTCCGGGCTCGTATCTCGGGCGCGACGTCGACGTCGTCGTCGCCGTCGTCGTCAGGGGGGTGGGGGGTTGGTTTATACACTGCTCGCTACATCCACCGCGCGTCTATTCAAGCTGGCTGCCCGCGCGCAGCACCCGAACCCACGAATAGAGCCGAGGCAGCGGCTGCTGTATCGTTGCACACCGTGAACGTCGCTTTTGCTGCTCGCGCTCGTCGCGTTTATCCGGCTCGGTGCTAACCAGCCCGCGGGGACGTCAGTCTCATCGTTTGCGCCAGGTGGTTGAGTGACTGGGCGAAGCTCACGGAGTCTCCGCGTCGTGTGCACCCTCCCCCCCCACCACTGCTACCAAGGATATAGGAGCACCCGGTGTAGTGAGTGCACCTATAGGCAGCAGGCCAGGAGCCCCCTGGAAGTGGGCCTCACGGAAATTCCCCGGATGACACACTCAGAAAAATGTATGGTTGCCTGAGACGACAACAATGCTTTTATAGTTCCCGCAACTGTAAATAATTAAACCGGCTGCCAAATGATGGTGCCCGTGACTATTTATATAGTAGAACACACTATATTTGACATTGTTATCCCCTGAATTTTTCTCAGTGCACCGAACCTGGGATCTCGCACGATTTTTAAAGAGCGTCGATGCTTCAGCGAGGAAACGAACACATATTATCCTGACTTCGCTGGGCGAGAGAGAAAGAAATCGAGAAGTTTGAGGATATATTAAGTCACCCTACAGGGTGACAAGATGCTGAGGCATTATGATGTGAACCTCGATGAGTCAGGGTAAGTGATTTTTGAAAATTGACCGAATTTCGGGATGCAGGTGTTTGTTTGTCTTCTCTCGTGAAAAAGAAAATGGACAATTTTTTTTTTTTAATGTGACAGAAATATTGTGTCACCGCAAAAAAAAAGACGTCCTGAGGCAATGAACCGAATCTCATTCTCGCGCCCGAAAATGCACCGCGACTCGACGCACGGCGCAGCCGCGAAAGACTCGATAAGCCTCCCGATAATACTCCCATTGTGGCCTTTTCCCGGGGAATTTCATTATTTCACTCACTCCGCTGGTCGGGATTTTCCGATCCGGCCGGCGCTCCCCGCGCGGCTTTCATCATATTCCCTTTGGCGGAAAAAGTATCCGTGTTTTATGTTTTTTTTTTTTTTTTAAGAAAAAAAAAAGGCAGATACTTAATCAATTAAGTATTCGCCGCTGTGGCTCGAAAAGGAGAGAAGCGGTGATTGAATTCTCGGTGGCGAACGTGGCGAGTTTTAATATCGCGTCGAATGTGCCCAGCCGAGTTAAAGTGCGACGATCGGATGCCCGGGATGGTCCCCGGCGGTTCCGACGAGAGAGAGAACGAGGCGCGTGCCGGTTGCTCGCAACCATCGGGGGAATCTCGCGGCAATCGTGGTATAAACTAGCGAAATAAAAACGTTTGCCCCGTCCTCATCCTCTTACTCTCTCTCTCTCTCTCACTCGCTCCCAGGTCTCCGGTCCGACGGCTCCGCCTCTCTCGTGTAATGTTACCCGCTTCATGATATCCACCGCTCGTCCGGCAAAGCATATAAAAATCCGCGCGCGGGGGTAAAAAGCTTTAGCGTGTAGAGCAGAATGCTTTCATCGCGGAATGAGCGAAACGAATGAGTCTCGAGTGTGTATAGCGGATAACGGGCGCGGTGTGTACGTACAATGTTTAAAAAAAAACGGAAAAAAAAATAAAACGAGAAAAAAAAAAACACAGGAACGAACGAGCGAACGAACGAACGAGGCGAAAGCGCAACGTCGAGGCCGTAAACGGCCGAACGTGTGTGCGTGTGGGCCGAATGGCCTGGCCAGAGCACCGTGCACCCCCGAAATGAAAGAGCGTTTTGGGGGGACAAGCGGCGTCTGGTTCTCGCGTTCTCGCCGTGTCGCCCGCCGCCGGCTTCTTTCTCTCTCTCGTCGACGCTAACGCGAAATGATATCTCTTTTCGGGCTCGCGACGTCTCCGCCGCGATTGCGACGTGCGCAACACCGTCCGGCTCGACTGGACTGGACCCTCGGGGAAGTCGCTCGACGGACGTATCGACGGTTTTCTTTTTTTTCTAATCTGCACTTTTTCAGTTTTTTTTTAAATCTTTGCTCTTTTCTCGCTTTTTTCTAATCGGCACGTTTTTTTTTTTTTTTTTTTTTACGCTAACGCGAAATGATATCTCTTTTCGGGATCGCGACGTCTCCGCCGCGATTGCGACGTGCGCAACACCGTCCTTCTCGACTGGACTGGACCCTCGGGGAAGTCGCTCGATGGACGTATCGACGGTTTTCTTTTTTTCTAATCTGCACTTTTTCAGTTTTTTTTTCCTTGCTCCTTTGTCGCTTTTTTCTAATCGGCACTATTTTTTTACAGTTAAAGCGTGTCCTGGCTGACGCTACAGTGACAAAGTTGAGTGACAAATTTTTTTAATCGAAATAGTGCAACTTTATTTGACGTGCTAAACAAATTGGAGACTTTGCATCTATTACTTCGCAATTGCATCGAGACATGGAATTTACTTTGTACATTTTTGTATCGAGATTTCGGTTTAGCGACTAAAAATGAGATTGGTGCAGATTCGATCGAATTCAACTGACAAGGATTGTAGAATTAACGCGACAGTTCCGCGAATTACGTTGTTCGCCGCGTCAACGATGTTTCGGGGCTCGGCTAATCGATTCGCGACTTGTGACGAGCGAAAATATCGCGCTGATTACAGAATTAATTGACGCCGCCGTGTCCTCTGTGTGTTCGGTTTAAATCGTCGAAAATTTGTCCGTCCCCAGCGCAGTCGATTCGCTCGAGTCACTCGACGCATTTTCGACTCCCAACGCACTTCTAACGAGTGTAAATTATTCGGTGAAACATTGTCGAAAAATGTAATTTTCCAACAATGTTTCACCAACTCAAAAATTTTCCTCGATGACGTCATCAAAACATTGCAAAATCGCAAAAAAAAAAAAAATGACAAAAACGTTCGCGACAAAAAACGCAAAAAATGTCCGTGGGCGCAATGAGATCGTATCCGTAGTATTAAATTTTTGCACGTTCGCGCAGCGACTCGCGTCTCCCGAGGGCAAATATATTTTTCCGCGGAATTTATATTGCGCGACGCTGCTTTCCCTCGCGTCCTTCTCCGTCGTCTCGTGCTTCTCGATTTATTCGCCCGGGGAACAACTGCTAGACGTCGCGCGACATTGTAGCTGCGCTGTCTTCAATTCACCTGCGCCACCCTCCCCACCCCCACAGTGTAAAGTATCCGTGCATGTACGATTTTTCGTCTGTTTTATTTCCTCGAGGTATTGTCACTCCTAACTCTACTTGCTCTACTCGCTCTACTCGCTCTACTCGCTTTACTCATTTTAATCGCTGTAATCGCTCTACTCGCTCTCCTCGCTCTCTTCGCTCTCTTCGTTTTTTTCCGCTCTACTCGCTCTCCTCACTCTCGTCGCTCTCCTCACTCCACTCGCTCTCCTCGCTCCATTCGCTCTACTCGCTCTACTCGCTCTACTCGCTTTACTCGCTTTACTCGTTTTAATCGCTGTAATCGCTCTACTCGCTCTCCTCGCTCTCTTCGCTCTCTTCGTTTTTTTCGCTCTACTCGCTCTCCTCACTCTCGTCGCTCTCCTCACTCCACTCGCTCTCCTCGCTCCATTCGCTCTCCTCGCTCTCCTCGCTCCTCTCGCTCTACGTGTACCCGACTATACTGTCGGTTGTCCCGCGAACAAGATTTCGGTGTGAGATTCGACGCGCGGCAGCCGAAACGGCGTCACGTAGAAAATTGGATCATTCGTTCGTTCTCGTCGGTTCCGTGAGAGTCGGGTTGTCCGGGATCGTCGAAGTTGAGTCGGAGAGGACGGAACGAGCGGTGCAACGAAAAAAGCACCGCGCGCTTCTGCTTCGTCCTTCGATCGTCGAGCGACCGTCGTCTGCTCTCGGCGCTCGTGCGTTGCGGAGCAGCGACGGCGACGGCGGCCGTCGCCGAAGTCCCGGACGTTGCCGCGTGCCGTTAGCGCCGGGAGCAGATCGCACCGGGCCGCAAATATCCTCCCGATGCACCTGACCGAGTCGCCGGGTCCACGGACGACGTATCGTCGTCGGCTCGCCCGGAGCTGAAGAACCTTCGCGAACAAATCCCAATCCGACGACGAGCTCACTTGTCACTGGCGAAATTGGAGTAAATCCGATCAGAAAAGCGTGTGTTATCAGGGGAAATCGCTGGTTCGACGCAGAGACGAAAATGTTCGTCCTCCTCCCACACGACGAAATCGCAGGACGAACTATCGTCGAGACTCTCAGTATCTGCGATGATGCACGATATTTTTTTTTTTTTTTTTTTTTTTTTTTTTTTTTTTTTTTTTTTCAAACAAAATTTAGTTTAACCAAATGTTTACCAATTTACCAGTCGCCGTTGCGACGATATTTATTTTCAACTGCTCCAGACACGAGCGAAATTATTTTTATTTTTAATTTTAATTTTTTTAGATTTTAAATTCAAACGTTCAATCACGAACGATTTTTATTTTATTCGTTCAACGACAAATTTATCTCAACCGATTATTATACGGGATTCGCGTCGGTCGTACGTTTCGCGTATCGCGCGGAGATAAGAGTACTGCGTGCGGTGCGTGCGCGGGATACGCGTACACTCGCCACGATCGCGGGCTCGACACTGGCGCGCGGCAGCGGCCCGGACCCTCTCTAGTTCTCTGCGCTTCCGAGCAGCGTCGCGCGACGCCTCGCACCAACCCCACCAACACCCGGCGCTGCTGCTGCCGCCGCCGCCGCCGACGCCGCAGGCCGCCCCGTAGTCGACCTCAGCGACCTGCCGCTCGCCTGCCGCTCGCTCGGCGCGGCACACGCCGCTCCTCCGCCTCGCTGTACGGTCCTTCCGTTCGGATGACGGCGAAGAATAGGCAGCGTCGAGCCTGAGTCGATGGGACCGAAACCGAGAATCTCGGTCATCTCGGAGACAATTCGCGTATTACGTCTCGAACTCCTCGTCTGTTTCATTTTTTTTCTTTTTTTTTTTTTATACGTCACGACCTTTATTGCCACGTGAAAAGGACGTTTGGGTTCGTCGCAATTTGCTCGAATTTTCGACTACGCGAGAGACCTGGAAATATAAATCATTAAATGACGCATAACGATAAATAAATAAATTATAAATGATAAATGTTGAATAAACGGACATTGAGAAATAATAAATAAATCATTAACGCTTGCCGGGAGTTATTACGGGATTTCGGAGTTATCGGTCCACGTACGCTCCGGGACATATTCATAATAGACGTTTGCCTCGATATCAGCGGCGCGGGAGAAATTTCGCCGGGCACACGGATAAGCTCGTTGTAATATAATATTTAACCCCGCCGCTAATATTATTTAACCTCCCCCCCTGGTATCGAGTTACACGTAATTAGCCTACGCTTATCTGAGGCTTAGAGCATCGGGTAGCGAGCGGCTTAATCCGCTCTCCCGAGGCTGTAACAGGGGCGAAGGGAGGAGGAGAGTCGCGATGGTCTCATTACTCGAGAATCGCGCGGCTTCTTCGAAATCGCGGATTTTCCTCGAAGACGATCGCGAGATATATCCGGCCTCGAGCTCGCCGCGTCTTTGGTTCACATACGAGACGCCGTTTCTGGCAGTGCAGCTTCAACTGATTAATTGAAAACTATCGATTGCCACGCGAGCGACTAATTTTATATTCGTCATCCAATTAATAGTCGCGAGCAATTAAAGTTAGTTACAACAATGGGGAATATTCAACGCAATTACAAGACTCAACGCGTGGACCGAGCAGGTTTTTTTTTTTAAGTGTGCCATAAAATTCTTTCCGTGTACCTTGCTCCACTCCATTTGGGTAATGAGAATAATGTAACGCAAAGACAGCGGCAGCGCCGAGCGACCTCGCAGTAATAATTTTATAATAAAATTACATCAAATATTTGCGATATAAAGGCTGACGAGAGATCTGTTAAATAAATTTAATTATATAATAACGGAGGTATAAATCCACGGCTGAAGTTGAGACGAAACGTCGAGTCGGCGAAATTTCCGACAACGAGTGAAATATTAAGTCGCCGGGTTTTTTATTACCTCGCCCCGGCGAATATAACTGAAAAGAATCGAACGGCGAGGGCTGTGTAATAATTTTTTCGCGGCTGCCGGGGCTATATGGCTAAATGGCACAAGGACAACGCGGGGCCACTCGAAAGACGCGAAGGGCGAGCGTTAACTGTTTATCAGCCGAAAGCAACGACCACGCGTCGAGCGCGCTGCAGTATCTTCCCATTAACGGAAGGTTCGAGCTATAGACACTATAAATTGGCCCGGTGCAGTCCACGTCTGGTGTTCGACTTGAGGTCCATACTCATTACCGAACTCGCCGTCTATTATTCGCTCACACGTGAATAATATGCAGAGAAAAAAAATCAACCAATTCACTTTTTTCTCATCGAATTTTTTATTTTTCGGGCAAACAACGGTGCTTTTTCGATACCGCAGGAAATTTGCGATCGGACAGGTGTTTCAAACTTTTCAAAATAAAAAAAAAGTCACTCGTCTAGTTTGGATCAAAAATGAACAATCCGAAGCACGAAAAATCTGGTGAGTTTAATATTGAGCATTATTAGTCAATATTCATCCGAATCACGGTCGAGTGTCGACGCTCTTCAGACGTTCCAATCGATCCGTAGTACACAACTCAACTTGTGTGTATGCCACTTGTGTTGTCGCAATACGTTTATCCCCCCTTTTTTTAATTCACGCTCCGCCGTTAAAAATCATCGTTTACACGTCTAATGGAGCATCGTGCCGGAAGACTGGAGAAACTGACGAAGTGGCTGACGGCGAGGCAATCGGGTCGCGCACGCCCCCGCGCTGCACCTACATTCCCGCTCGATGATCGCGTCGCGCGCGCGCGCGCGATTCTCTCTCAGTTGCCGCTGTCGCTGCTGCCGCTGTTTGCGTGTGCTCGTCGCCCTCGCACGGAGAAGCAATTACTTTTGGTCGGTCCGCACGTGTGCGCGTTCCGTGCAGTCGCCGACGGTTTTTCCCGATACACCGTGTCGCGTCCTCGTGGCCCAAGTGTTGCAGCAGAAGGAAACACGAAAAGAAAAAAAAAAAAAAAGAAACTATAAAACGAATCAAACGCGAAAGAAATTGAACTACTGAATTTACCAGCCAGCGACAAGTGCCAAAGCGAGTGAGAGCGAGTCAGATAGAAAAAGAAAAAAGAAACAACCATATAAGAGAAGTGAAGATGATTTTCAAATTAGTGAGGCAAAAACCGCTGCGAAAGAAAAAAAAAAAAAACAAGAACACTGTATATGAAAAACAATATTTACCGAGATACACGGCGAACTCTCGTGGCTCGTAACAGAGGTATAAACAGTTTCCGGTGTAGTGGATATCACGGAGAAATGCGCCTGATAACCCATGAAGGGTGATCGGACTTGGCCGATGATCGGCCCAATCTCGGTGCCGAGATTGCCAACATTGGCATATGATATTGGCCCGATCATCGGCCCGAGTCTCGGATGATAAGTCCGGCTCGATATTGGCAACAATAGTTGGCCGAGTATCGCGAACGAGGATCGGCCGAGGATCGGCCGAGTATCGGCCGAGTATCGGTCTTTTTGTCGGCCGACATTATCGGCCGTATAAATTTTATCAAAAAATAATTAATTGTACTTATTTAATCAAGTTATCCTGCACTTTTAATTACATATTCCGTCTCTGATGCATTTTAATCGCTGAAAAATGTTTAATTTTTTTTACATTGTCAGGAATCGAACCTGGGACCTTTGGGTTGTTGCGCTGCGCCTTAGCTCACTCGGCCATTGCGATCATGTCATTATACATTTCTTTTTGTCTATTTGATCGACTAATGTAAAGTATCAATTTGATGTACTATGTACAGCACTTACAGAATTATATGACTGCGTCTGATGCGGTATAAATAAATCACATTCAATAATCTTTCACGGAAATCAACAATTAGTGAGTCAATACAAGGCCGAGCATTGGCCTAATATCGGCAAGCCAACAATTGGCGAGTCAATACTTGGCCGAGCATTGGCCTAATATCGGCAAGCCAACAATTGGCGAGTCAATACTTGGCCGAGCATTGGCCTAATATCGGCAAGCCAACAATTGGCGAGTCAATACTTGGCCTAGCATTGGCTTAATATCGACAAGCCAACAATTGGCGAATCCATACTTGGCCGAGCATTGGCCTAATATCGACAAGCCAACAATTGGCGAGTCAATACTTGGCCAAGCATTGGCCTAATATCGGCAAGCCAACAATTGGCGGGTCAATACTTGGCCGAGCATTGGCCCAATGTTGCAAAGTCGATAATCGTCACCCCAACATTGGCCCGAGTATTGGTCGTTTCAGCTTTATCGGCAGAACCTACATGGGAAGGGGGGAGCCCGGAGGCTCGGGTCTGCATCACCGAGAAGCAGCGAGAGAGAGAGAGAGAGAGAGAGAGAGAGAGAGAGAGAGAGAGAGAGAGAGAGAGAGAGCTTTCTCTCTCATAGATAGGCATATATATATCTCCAAAGACCTAGAGAGAGAGCGAGAGAGAGAGAGAGAGAGAGAGAGAGAGAGAGAGAGAGAGAGAGACAGCCATATAGGCGTATATTTTCATTAACGAGTATATCAACCCCCAGCGGCGTGCGCGTCCCCGAGGCGCGCGCAGTCGGATGCACGGATGCATTCCCCTTGCGACACACGCCGGGCTGTGCCTCGATCTCCCTCTCTCTCGCCCTCTGTCTCTCGCTCTCTCGCTCTCTCTCTCTCTCTCTCTCTCTCCCCGTCCTCTCTGACTCCGCTGGCCCCGCGTGTGCGCCGCAGTTTCCAGCTTCTGGTGCTGCGGCTACAGCGCCCCGATGCCCTGGTGTACAGTCCAGGCGATAAATCTTCATGGTCTATCGTTATTAGCGTGGCAGTCGTTCGGATATCTCTATGGTGTATATATGACACGGTAGGTGGTATACATGTATATACTGTGCGTGTGTATATGTGCTGTATATGTGTGGGTCTGTTTGTACATTGATATACAGTGTTCCTATATTATGCTGGGTGGAAGACACCAAGTGTAAACGAAGGCCAAGACCACGAGCTGCCGGTCTCGAGGGGATCGCAGTGTACACACGCGCTCTGCGTCCAGCGAAGGGTAAGACGACACGATAGCGCGGAACTATAGAGTTCTCTGCTGGTGCTGGTGGCGCTTGAGCTTTCACGGACTCCCCCCAACGGCGAGAGGAGTCAATGTCGAGCGCGCGACGCGCGACTAGTTGCCGAAGCGGCGGAAGGGACGATACGACGAGACTCGAGTCACCGATGACTGGGTGAGTGGGGAATGTTTTGTGCGGCGGCTTTTGTCGCGCGACTCCGGGGGATGACTGCGGCGCGGGGAAGCCGGAGGAAGGGAAATGAGAAATTGGTTCAAAGTGTCAGCAGGTTGATGGTTAGCGGCTGTTGGGTCAATAAGCATTTCTGGGAGCAATTTTTATGAGAAGAGGACACAAGTTTCCTCTTAAATTTTCAGGGCACGACAAAAAATTGTCGGAAGAGCAGGTGACGAGTTCTAAAGTGATGGACTGATGTCAGTTTGAGTCATCCACGATTGACGAAATTTTATGTACGACATTATCTGTTGTAGGTGACACGTACGGCGACCGGACGATTTCTCGATGGCTGGATAAGTGACAGATGTCCGAGATGATTACGAAGCTTGAGCTTTTTTTGAAAACACCAGAGCCGCTGTCGTGCCAGGATGAAATTATTATTCTGCGGCTTATTATTAATACTGCCGAGCACTTCTATCATTTCACATGTCGATGAAAATTCCTCGTATGCCATGACTCGTAAGTCATCATCGTTCGACGAAAAGTTCGAAAAAGAACCGTAGGCCTGATATTTATTTCGCCGGCGGTTAGGTTTATGCGATTTTTTTGCGCGTTACCCGCGCGCAACTGTAACCGACGGGCGCGCGGATGATGTTAAAAAAAAAATCTGTACGCAACGGCGCGCGATTCATTGGGGAAACGCTTTTACGGGAAATAAATGATCACCCCGCGGCTCCGGTCGCGTTCGTAGAAAATTGAAAAGCATTTCTGGGTGCATTTCGGCAACGTGTTTATTCGGGGTTTTTTTTTTCACGAATAAAGTTAATCACTATCCGCCATGTCGGACAATTCGTTTTCCACGTTACGACGAGCGGCGCTCGTGGGTATCAGATCCAACTATGGGCAAACACCGCGAAAAATTACATTTCAGTAGAATTCCGGGTTTTCCTGTCCAAGTCAATTCGATCATGAAATACTTTTTACATACTAAAGTCAAAGGATTAAAATGCAATTAAGATTTTGATCGCTATAAAAAACCGACGTATCAGATTGCATCAATAATAACAAACCCAAGCAAAAAAAAAAATTCTATGAAACCTAAAATCCACCGATGCAAGATCTGAAGATCTGAAGTGGATTCGATCCACTTCGCTCCTGAATCGCGTCAAACACGTTGATACCTAACCAAACCACAAGCGCGAATATCGGCTCCAACGTCGTAAACAAACCAGCCGATAATACCAAAAATATGGTATAAACAATTATATTCATTCTCGCGATATGCACTCTCTCCGGGATAAATAATAGCCTACCATATCCTCCGCGCGCACACGACCTACCGACCGACGGACGGTCGGACGCGGACGCTGTGTACACAAAGCACAAAGCGTGTGTGCCACATAACGAAGCTTTCGGGTATTGGTGGCGAGTGTATGGGAGTCGAGGGGGGGGGGGGGGGGGGTCGGTTGAGGGATGAGAAGGAATGAGGGGTACACGCGGGTATGAACCGAAAATAATTGCGAGCTGTTTGGATAGCGTTAAACCTTTCCCCCATTTGAAGCCAGCAAGGCTGATATAGCCGCGCACCCACCCTGTACCTATACCCATACATATATCGGGCTCCTCTCTGTACAGTTATTCATATACATATATCGGCGTCTCAGTACAGTTGTACATATACATATATCGACCTCTCAGTACAGTTACACACATACGTATATACATACTTATACATCGACGACTCTGTATTGCAGTACACAAACATCCGCCCTATACAGCTATATACACCCATAGACACATCGCAACATCGCGTCAGTGGAACACGAAACCACGTGCACGCGGCATTGTACACAGACGCGTGTTACGGGCTATCGGACTGTATAATTGTGTGTAGAATGCCACGGCGGACGCGACGAGAGAGCTTCGCTCCGGGTAAGTGTACCAGGAGCCGCCGCGCGAGCGGTGTACATATACCGTCCCGGCAAATATTGTACATATATGTATCCTGTTTACGTGTATATAGCCCGGCCCGCCGGTGTCGTCGCTCTGTCTCGCTCGCTACAAAGACGATCGATCCGTATAAATCGACAAATAATTTCATGCGGCGGGGATCGCGATTCCCCCGAGAGGAACGGGGTAAATGGGGCGAGGGGGGGGGGGGGGGGGGGGGGGGGGCGCGACGAGGAGGGTTCCGCAATGAAGCGTAATATTTTCACGCCGGACGAAACGCCAGAGTCGCCGCAGCAGCCTCGAGCAAGCGCGGGTAATGGCAGAACCGATAACTCGCTTCATACCCCGCAGTACATTACGTCGATGTGTATGTGTGTGTGTGTGCTGAGAGAGGCGCCTGGTGCCTCAGCAGCTGATACAGATCCGATGCGGTACACACATATACGTAAAGAGGAGGGGGAAGGGGGGATTGTATACGTGCGCGGCGACAATGTGTATGCACACATGTACACGCTGCGGACTATAATTAATTAGCCGTTAACCAACAAATTGAGGGATAAAGCGCGGGGGACTCGACCAATTGAATATTTTCCCGAGGCGCAACGTTGCAGCCGCGCGCGCGGTCGCGGCATCGGCGCGGCTTCGCGGGGGTTCGGGTTTGGCCGCAGCGCGGCGGACGATGCACGCGGCGCGTATACTAACGCACACAGCGGATACGCAGCACGGCCGTATGGTATTACCGGCGAGAAGGTGGCCGATTTAACACGGGTCTGGGGGTGGGAGGGGGGGGGGGGGGGAGTGCGTCATAAGTGCGACTGTCCGCATTGGTGGGCCTTGTGGGGACTGCACGCATGACTTGACTGTGACGAGTTACATGTTGGTCCGAAATAGTCCGTAATCGTACCGTCAGCTGGATTACGAATGCGGATAATAGGAGATGTATATGCAATTTTCGCTATGGGATTCGTCATTCGCGTCCGCCACGGCTTTGAAGCGAGGTAAGCGTGTATGTTTAGCAATGACATTGTTTTCTGAGACCCACTGATCTCGAAAATGACCTTCGGACCTGGCCGTCGACGGGAGACGAGGTCGAGCGCAATGCTGCTCGGTGAACGAGAGAGACGCGACGAGACTCGGGAATAAACGCACGGTCACAGTGTGTGGCTGAGTGTGTTTTCGATAAATTTGGTAAATATCAAAAAAGTTCGCGGGTACGAAAATATCGTCGCAAGTTACACACGAGAAGACGAGGAGAGGAAGTAGTTCCGCGGCGGATCGAGGAGCCTCACCCGGGCACATTTCGTCGCGCAAATATTGGCCGTCTGCGAGCATTTCGCTGATTGCAGCCAAGTATTTTTCTCCTTCGCTCGCGGACTGAGAAAAAATACTAACAAATTCACTTATTTTCATATGCAATACAGGCAACGTCTTAGTTTCAACGAGAGACTACGGGACTTGTGGTCTCCCTGCCCCCCCCCCCCCCCCCCCCTCCCCACCCACCAACAAACACACACACTACCGTATATAAATATAGCAAAGTAACAGCAGTGACACAGGCTTTTGATACGCAGCTGCACGCAACGAGAACCGCGCGCCACGCGTTAAGCCGATTCGCGCGCGTCCACTACTTTAAACCCCCTCCCTCCATCGCCACTCGCATGTGGTTCGAAACCATTGGGATTATAACGAAAGCTAATTAACGCCCCCTTTTCGCGGATACCGCGCGCGCGCCTCTCACACTCCGGTTCGGTCCGGTTCGGCGCTCTCGTTGCCCGCGCAACACCTTCACGCGAATAGCTGCCGGTGTGCGCGCGCCCCTCGCGCGCGCGTTGCGTGTGCCAACAACGGCGCGGCGGGCGACGCGGGCGACCGAGCGCGCTCGCCGCACCGCCGCACAGCCGGCTCGGCAGCGCGACGCGCGCGACCGCGGTCCAAAAGGATTTCCTTGTTTTCCCCAGAATACGCGCTCGCGCCCGAACGGAACTTGAACGCCGGAAAATCCAGACCCCCGCGAGCGCGCGTTCACGGCTTTTCCCCAATTTCCTCCGACGCCCGCGTGACGCTACTCGCCCATCGCGAATTTCGCGTCAGACGTCTCGTCTCGATTTCATCAAATTTTGATGGGATTATTTCGGACGATTATTGTCACGTCTCAATCTTCGATTGGCGTTTGGGGAAATAGTAAAATTATTTACAGCTTAAATATATTTTCAGATATTCCGGGCGGGATGAACAAGTTTTTTGGTCTCGGAAAATTGATTTTTGTCCTCGAGGCGACGCTTCTTGCAGCAAATATAAACCTGAAGGGTTGAATGAACGGACTGGAATATTGAAATATCGTAAATTGAAGGTTTTAATTTATTATTTTACCGATATTCAGTGTATTCACTCGTAAAAGTAAAAATTAATTAGTGGAAACTGCATTTAAACATACAAATGATAGACAGTCTGGTTGACAGGAAATAAACGAATTTTGGGTTACCAGTAAATCGAATTATCAGAGCACCGTCCACTTGACCCGGAATGCCCTGTACACACTCGCGTCTATACATGCGGCACGTGGAATCATTATACCATCGAATTCTCCGACATATGCGCGCTAATGTATCATTTTGGCAAGCAGGCTGTTGTTTTTGCCATTAATTTCGGCTTGTGCACATTCGGAGTGGACGGTCCAATTGTTTTCTCTCTCGGCGCGCGGCGCGGCGCGAATCGATTATAATTGCCGCGCTCGCTCGTAGGAGGTCGCGAAGGTAAACCCATTGAAAATAATCCATCCCCGAGCGGCGTTTCCGCCAACGAGCGCTGCCCTTATGTAGGCTCATTGAAATCCCGGGCACGGCCGGCGGAACTCATTGTTGTCAATTCGCGAAACAGGAGGCTCTGTATAGACGTCGCAGGCGCACAATAGGAAATTAGGTATACACACTTCGTTCTCGCTGATAAGCAGCCTCCGGTCGACTTCCCGCGGCGTCGCGATCGATCGATTTTTGAGACCTGTGCACACATCCACCAATCAACCCCAAAACGCTACCGGAAATCAGCGAAAATAAATTTGACGCGGGATGAAAAAACCGCACATTATATTTTTGTTTTAAAGGTTTTTAACTGTGGGTACAAAATCGTATTTTGTTGTGGAGGAAAATTTAACAAGACGGAAGAGAGCCAATTTTTGGAGAAGAGACAGAAAACAAAAAGAAAAATTAAGTAAGTTCGTCAGGTAGAGACACGGCTGGATCCATTAATTCAATCGAATTCATGAATATTAAAAGGTTCAAGTATACATCGAAAATTTTTATTCGAGACAGCCGAGAATTTTCAAACAAACCGCAGTCAAATATCTTCGCTATTCGAGGACGTGTGATTTAAAATCGTGGACCTCCTTAAACGAGCCATCATCGACACATCAAATGGCGCACCCGCGACATAACTAACGACACCTCCAGCAGCGGTTATCGTGTGTAATAACACGTACAATTTCGACGCCTCGCGGTGTAATATAGCGGCGGCAGCATCGAGGTTAATTAACCCGGCATCAGAGAGGCTCATTTACACCGCGTCGAATCTCATTTTCATCTCGTTTCGTCGCAGGTTATTAGATTCGAGAAATATTATTTTAATAGCGGAGGAGGAGCTCCGATATAGACGCGCAGATTGGAAAGTAAAAAAGAAGATACCATAATAGCCGGGACACCGCGGGTGAACTTGTCCGGGGCGTAAATTGTGGTGATGTATCTATATACGTCGATGTGATATTAATGTCGACGCGGCAGACGAGGAACCGTCGGTGCACGTATGGGTTTAATTGAGAATGACGTAAGAACAGACGTAAGAATTATGAGGGACGACGAACCCGCGGAAGCGCTCGCGCACGTAGGAGAGAATATAACGTCGGATTGACGGCTGATTAAATGACTTATCATGAGATTACTGCGATCGACTTGGAGCTGTCACGGACCAATCGAATTATTCGAATGGGCGATTCGTAATACCCATCGTCCAATCTCGCACGTATAGTATATAATATTATTTGTAGATTGTATATTATATATATGCGTTATAATATAGAGGCGAAAAGATGAATTAGCTGATGTGACGCGAACGCACGAATTTCCGCGAATGAGGATTGGTCGAATATGCGGCGGATATGGCAAATGAATGCGAAAGCCGCGGCCGAACAGTTTCCTCGCCGCCCGAACGCCGATGAAAAACATTTTCCGATATTTCCTCAAACACGATAAGCTCTCATTAAAAAGCCACCGTGGCCCGTGTTCGTTGCTGCCAATGGGTGGCGGGAGGGGGGGGGGGGGGGGGGGGGGGGGGGGGGGGGGGGGGGTGAGCGAGTTATTTCGGGTTTGAAGCGAAAATGCAAAGCTTCGATCATTACAGTGCTCGCTCGCTTCAAACCTTCTCGTCTCTCGCACGCCAACGCTTTTCTATTATTTTTCGGAAGATTATACCCGCGTAGCCGATCGGTTGATTCTATTACCAAGCGGTTGCCGAATATTGTTAAAGCGTCGAACAAAATGTTTGGCCGTTTATTATCAGCCACCGCAGTGCCGGGGTTTATGGACCTCCGCGAAACAGTGAATACCGCGTGAATATGTGAAATATGGTAATTGCCGGAAAATCCGGATTTTCAGAAACGAATAAAAGGTCCTCGATTAAGAGTATCTGTAATTTTCGGAAAATTAAACGTGAATTAAACGAGGTTGCGGAGTAGATTACTCGATATTTTGTAATGTTGCTTTGGTGAGAAGTATATTTTAGTTTGTTTTGGCTTCGTACCCAATTATTAAAAAGACAACCAAAAAAATATTGAAAAATCGATACGAAAACATATTTGCGCTCAATGCAACATAATTTGCCCGAGGTCAAATGACAAATAAATACAAGTCGTGAATGCATTTTTCAATACCGTCGAGTGAAGTCGAATTGTGATTTATTTCTGCGTGTAAGCCCTTTGAGGCTCGTCAGCGATGGTCCATATTCCAGCAGGTCCAACGGGCCGAAGAGGCGCAGACTGGAAGATGGGTGCCACGCCTTCGTTCACGCTCGGTAAAACATGCCGGCCGTACGGCTTGCGTTCCGTCGAGAAACGCCCTGGCCTAATTAGCTCACAATATTCTTTCGAGATTCCGGATCATTAAGTGTGTAGCTGCGGCTTCTGCTGCTCCTAGGAGAGTGTTGAGAGCCCGGGCTCGTTAACGTCTGTAACGAGTGACGACAGGTTGCGCCAGACCCACAAGCGTCGGGGGTCACTATCCGTGCTTGGCTCGTCATCGGGAAATCACTCGTTCGTCGCGTGGTCGCGATTCACCGCAGACGGAACATCCACACATACACCAACCGTGAACCAGATATTCCTGGGAAGTTTTCGAGAGAAGGATCTAGCAAAAATTACCAAATCATATGGTAAAAATTCCAAAGCGACGTGGTACACCAGCGTCACCACCGGCAGTATGCGAAAAATTCACAGGAGCCATAGCAATTTTTACTCAACCATTGTATTAATTTTCCTAGGACTTGTCAACATTGGCAATTCTAAATATAGTTTTTATTCTCATTCATAATAATTATTCCTATTTTATTCAGATAATAGAATATGCATATTAATACGAACACTCATAAATATATTCATCACACGAAGTAATTATATCGAAAGAACCAAACATTCAAACGTCACACAGAAAATGTTCGAGTCGATGCACGACAGCGACATCGATAGTACTTCGATTTCTGGTAAAAATTACCAATCTTCCAGCCAAAAACTGTTTTACCATCTATAGATAAAAATATCACAGCATAAATGACCAGTAAGCTTAGTAAAATTTCTCAAGTTTTACGATAAAATTGACAAGAGTGGCATGATTGTCACCCGGCACTAGAATTTTCTGGCAATTTTTACCGGATATATCGCAGTTTTTACTAGATCCTCCTCTCCGTGTATTCGTATTTTATTCCAAGGAAGAAGCAGAACACATCGAAGTGGAACAGAAAAAAAGTGATAAAGACAAAGTTAATCATCAAGCGACTGTGATGCGAAAGGTCTTGCTGAATCCACCTAATCGCTGATTAGGCGCTGCCTAAAAAAAAATAGTAACTGCATCTCAGGGAAAGATGAGACGATAGAGCCGGTGTAGCCTACGGCCGAGCCGTCGCGATCTGCACCTGGTGTTTGCCTGGAATATAGTAGCAGCGCGGGGACATAAGCCGAAACCTAAAGAGTCTTCCCTCGGCGAGGAGAATTTCTCGCGCGCAGCCGGAGAAACTAAAGACACGCCGATGTGTCTTAGCTTCTCTCGCTGCGCTTCATCTCTTCGTTTTCTCCGGACTTCTCTCCCTTAGCTCGTTTGTCGCCGGTCGAGTCGATGCCCCCTGCAAACGGTGCAAATTCCGCCGCGGCTGAGTGCGGACTCTACGCTAATGGCTCTCGGGGCTAACGTCGGTCGCGTGTGTACAATGCGTGGCGAGGTGAATGGGTGAATCGCTTCGACGAGCTGCGCAGTTATAACTCGCTGAAAACAAGGGGCAAACAATGATTCTCCCGGTTCATCGTTCCGAATGTCTTGACCGCACTGGTCCGCACTCAGAGAACTCGGCAAATCGGATTCGGGAGTCGAATCCGCGGGACCTGAAACACGGATACGCAGAATCGACGGATGCGCACGTTTCGACGTCCGATATTTCGCGGTCTGGCAATTTTCATAGTCGGAGCGATTTTTTTTACCCTGCGATCATCAATTATTCAGCCGCGGGTTTGTTTACGAAATTCGTTTGGACGTTCGGCGCGTGTGTGCGATGTTATTTTTTTGTTTCACTCGCCCCGAGCCACGCGACTAAACACAGCTTTGTGCGAGCGAAGCGACTGAACGAAACAACAAACAGTTGCCAGCTAAATTTGCCCGGCGAGAAACGGGTAGCGGCGCGTTTCGTCGGTAAAGTCAAACGCACGACACGACAGTCGACGATGCGACTTTCGTCGAATAATCGCGACGGGCGATTCTCGCCCATTGACCCGCATTGTCGTTGTCGTCGTCGCTTCGTTGGCGTCGCGATTGGTCGCCGGAAAAGTCACTCATCTGGGCCAACTTTAGTCCAGTTCGCGGTCTGTCCTACCGAAAGCTCAGAGCCCAGTGACAAAATCCGTACCGGTCTAGTCCAATGCGTGTTAAGACCAACAAATTCCGCTGTCCCCTCTCCTGGTCCATCCGTCCCTCCATTCATCCGCGTCTAATCACAGGTTTGCTGTGTCCTCCGTTCACTTCCATCCGCGGAATAAATCACACAAACGTCGTCCTCGAACCTTCGCGCCTCTACATAGAGCGTTTGACCTTCTATAACCTGTTCCACGTTTGCTATTATTCGCGCTCTCCGTACTTACGGCAGGATCCTGTGTGCCTGACTGACGTGTTTACGATAAGTCAACTCTGTCTTTCTCTATATATAAGAATCTATATATCTACTACTAAAAAGTGCGTAATTCGCGCCAACGTGACCATTGTTGTCGGTATAACTCGGCCTCTGATTGGTCGAGGGCCGTGACGACCGACAGTTTTTGTTTAACAGCGCGAGATTTGACAGTTTGTCGTAATGAGCACTGCAGCACTGTTTAACCTACGGTGACCCCGATTTGGGCGGTTTTTGGCCCGGCGGCTAGATCTACGATTTCCGGCAAACTGTTCGGCCAAAAATTTTTTTTTCAAAATCAACTAAAAAAGGGTTGTAACCAGTGTTTTCAGGGGTAGAATATGCGACTTGAGAACGATGGTATACGTTAAAAGTCGATATTTTGAAAAAATAAATTTCGTGACCCCGATTTGGGCGGTTTTCGGCCTGGCGGCCAGATCTACAATTTCTGGCAAACTGTTCGGCCAAAAATTTTTTTTTTCAAAATCAACTAAAAAAGGGTTGTAACCAGTGTTTTCAGGGGTAGAATATGCGACTTCAGAACGATGGTATACGTTAAAAGTCGATATTTTGAAAAAATAAATTTCGTGACCCCGATTTGGGCGGTTTTCGGCCTGGCGGCCAGATCTACAATTTCTGGCAAACTGTTCGGCCAAAAATTTTTTTTTTCAAAATCAACTAAAAAAGGGTTGTAACCAGTGTTTTCAGGGGTAGAATATGCGACTTGAGAACGATGGTATACGTTAAAAGTCGATATTTTGAAAAAATAAATTTCGTGACCCCGATTTGGGCGGTTTTCGGCCTGGCGGCCAGATCTACGATTTCTGGCAAACTGTTCGGCCAAAAAATTTTTTTTTCAAAATCAACTTAAAAAGGGTTGTATCCAGTGTTTTCAGGGGCAGAATATGC
Source organism: Itoplectis maculator (assembly GCA_964034905.1). Taxonomy (NCBI): domain Eukaryota; kingdom Metazoa; phylum Arthropoda; class Insecta; order Hymenoptera; family Ichneumonidae; genus Itoplectis; species Itoplectis maculator. The sequence continues at coordinate 2,055,997 of OZ035857.1, read as the reverse complement.
GACTTGAGAACGATGGTATACGTTAAAAGTCGATATTTTGAAAAAATAAATTTCGTGACCCCGATTTGGGCGGTTTTCGGCCTGGCGGCCAGATCTACGATTTCTGGCAAACTGTTCGGCCAAAAATTTTTTTTTTCAAAATCAACTAAAAAAGGGTTGTAACCAGTGTTTTCAGGGGTAGAATATGCGACTTGAGAACGATGGTATAGGTTAGAAGTCGATATTTTGAAAAAATAAATTTCGTGACCCCGATTTGGGCGGTTTTCGGCCCGGCGGCCAGATCTACGACTTCTGACAAACTGTTCGACCACATTTTTTTTTTTTTTTTCAAAATCAAGTATAAAAGGTTTCGAAATTATTGTTTTTAGGGTGGTATAGGTTAAAAGTCGATTTAGCGCAGAAGTATCTCGGGCACGCGCGCCAGCGCGTGTGATTAGCTTAGTCCTCTCTTAAAAAGGACATGGTATGTACATCGAAAGTCCAAAGACTGAAGCCACCTTTCATGCGTTCCGATTGGTCGGCGGCAGCTTCGATATATCGATTCGGACTGTCATGGCCGCTGCAGTCACGCGCGCGTTTTGATCGACTGTATTAGCCACAAGAAAAGATAAACGAAAAGCAAGGAGTGCGAGCGAAGCGAGCACGTCGTTGCTAGTAACAGTAAACGCGACGAATCCAAGCCTAAGACACCCGATGACCCGGGCGACCGTGTCTTTTTTTTCTCTCACCTTTTTTTCCCGCAGCCGCTGTGCAAAACATTAAGAGAAGCGGGACGTGCGGAGAGTGCAACGTCATTATGCCGGAGCACGCGGAGTCCGCGGTGCTCCAAGTGCGCACTCGGTGCGATTTCGTGCCAGGGCACTAGTCAGCGACGCGGGCGCTCGCCAACGGGTCCGGCACACTATCTGGTTTAGCTTGTGCGGATGGCGCGCCGGGCTCTTTGCTTCCAGCTCGAGTTCAGCAGCTGAGCTCGCGTGGCACGGCACCTATACGAGCCGTCAGCCGCCACCACCACCGTCGCCGTCACCACCACCATCACCATCGCCACCGGCCGTGGCGTAGAGGGCTCGCGTTTTCCTCGCATAGTCGGATTTCCCGCAGGGCGAATTAATATTAACTGCTTAATTAATTAATCGAACGAGCGGACGGCCCCGTGACGACGGATCTGAGGTCGTAACTCGGGAGAGAGAAAGGGATAGTGAGCTGCGCACCAGGATGGAGGGAGAGACCGAGCGGAAAGCGGTTTTGGTCTCGCGCACGCTTCACCCTCTCCCCCCCTCCCCCTGCTGCTCCTTCCCCGACCCCCCACGATCCCCCTGACCGTCCAACCCCTGAGCTTTGCCGCCGGAGTCAGAGCTGCCGGTGCCCGTGTCGACGGCAGCGCGGTGGCACCGATGGCGGCGGTGGCCGCGCGGGCGGCAAGAGGCAGGGGGCGGGGGAGGGGGTTAGGGGGTTGGTGCGGTTATACGGGTCGAGAAGCGTGACGTGTGAAGGACTCGGAGTCACGGAGAGACGTCTGAAGTAGAACGCGAGCGAGAGAGAGTGCGACGCCGAGCGCCTCGCGAGCGAGACGCGACAGCCCCGCGTGCGCTGTACATAGGACGCGCGGCGAGTTGTGTAAAACAGAGCGACAGAATAGGGTCTGAACTGGAAAGCTTCAGGGGCGAACGGTACGCGGCGAGATTGCTATTAAAACCAATATAAAAGCGAATGAAAAATAACTGTTACCCTCCGCGTTGAACGGGTGATAGAAGGGAGGGGTCAGGGGGATGAACGACCCCCCTTTTCCTACGCGAGGAGCGTAACTTTCCGGTGTGACGTAAAAATGAGGGAAAAAATATGGTATCCCCGGGTTTTTGGCCAAAAATTGTAATTAATTGTCGGTACCGGGACGATTATTCACTCGCGGGCGCGTCGCGCGCCTGGTGCCATGATGTATGCTCAGTTTTACACGCGACTGCCGGGAACTTTTATCGCGGCTGCGGCTCTTCTCGTCGCTCGTTGTGTGTGTGTGTCGCACTCTCGGCGATTTTCCTCGCTCCGGTTCATCCCGCCGACTCTCCGCCCTCGCCCTTCCCCCCCCCCCCCTTCCGCCCTCGCTCAACCCCCTCGACGTTCTTCGTTCCTCGTGCAGTTTCCGGCGGTACAGTAATATAGTCGCGGTACAGAATTATTATCATGCTGAAGACAGGCAACGTCCCTCATCGCGCGGATATCGGTCGATAATTTATACCGCGGAGAGTTAAGGAGAGGATGAGCGAAGGGGCAGCGAGGAAAAAGGAGGGAAAAGAATAAGGCGACGAGGAGAAAAGGAGGAAGCGAGGAAAGCGGAGTGAGGGAGAGAAAGAGAGGAAGAGTGAACGAACCGCCAAGTTTCAGATGCTCGGTCGGTCGGTCGGTGCTGCTGCGCTGCTGCCAGCGCAGCAAGACTCCAGCGGCAGGATTTTTCTCTTGAGAATAAGCGAGAATGGTTAAAAGAGGCTTGAGGCTCGGGGCTCTCGAGAGAACACGATCGACCGAAGGAGCTGCCGAGGAATACGGCGGCGATATAGACGCGCCCGGCGACGAAGCGATACGCGGCGATATGATAATCTGGATGTAAGGGCCGACGAGATTTTTCGCCGTGCGCGCGTTGCGAAATAAACCTTGAAGAGTGCATTCGTCTTACGTGGAGTTTAAAGACTGCGGAATTAATTTTTCGGTTTCGTGGATCGAATTTATTCGAATAATTTCGAAGCCTTGCGAAAGGGAAATCGATCTTGACATCTAAAAAATAAAAAAAATCAGTCAAAAGACCTAACAGCAACAATTGTGTATTACAATAGTCGATCTCGCATTATTTCTCACTTATATTGATACAGCAGCTGTTATCAATCGCCATAATCACAAGGAACTCGGGTTCGTGGATCGGAGTCATTCGAATAATTTCGAAACCTTGCGAGAGGGAAATCGATCTTGACATCTAAAAATGAAATAAATCACTCAAAAGACTCAACAGCAACTATTGTGTATTACAATACTCGATATCTCATCATTTCTCACTTATATTGACACAGCAGCTGTTAGCAATCACCATAATCACAACGAACCAGGTCAAGTCCTATTCCGATTTAAATGCCGGTACTTTTCGCGCACCCGAGTGCGTTAAGACTTCGCCGAAGCACAATGACGTCGACGCGTGTCCCTCTTGTTCGTCGTCGTCCTCGAATGGACGTGCGGCGCACTTGGCGCGTCGTCACCGCGCTCTTCGACGTTTCCTGCCAGATACACACCGGCGGCCGAGCGTTGGCATGTGGTACGTGCCTCGGGGACGAAACGGAAACCGAGCCTTCTTCCGAGGGGCCTTGCCGGTTATACGGGTTCCATCCGCGGTGGAACTCGTGCCAATAGCCGAGGACAGAATGACACACTACACCCAACGTGGCTATTCGGAGCTGCTCGAAGCTGTTCGAGGCTGTGGGCACCTATAGACAGGGGGGACAAAAAAAACGCCAGGAGAGCTGGGAGGAAGAGGGCGAAGGATAAAAGGGACGAGCACGGCACGAGCCCTACGGAGAAAAGAGCAGCCGTCAGCCCACGTTGGAGACACCACACTGTCGCTCCTCTCTGTCGCTCCTTATTGGCTCGTTCGATCATCAACGAGAGGTCCTCGCGAGAGCACCACGTGCCCGTACGCTTTGGCATTACTTGAAGTTCTAAGGCTTCCGGGCACGGGCGGACTTCCTACGGGAACCAGGTGACTCTCTCGAATTACCCTAAGATTCTCGTGAAACCGTGAAGATACCCTTGTGTCCTGCGGATCTCTCGGGTGCGTTGAATTAGGTTCCGAGCTCGTTGTAGTTGCAAAAACTGCCCGAATCGAGGTCGCGAAATTCATTTTTTCATAATATCGACTTTTAAATACAATCGTTCTCAAGTCACATATATTCTACCCCCGAAAACACTGCTATGTCAACCTTTTTTTAGTGGATTAAAAATAATACAATATTTGACAGAACTGTCAAAGTTATCAAGGACAAATGAACTTGGACTCGGTCTAGGAGTCTCGGCCAATCACAGCCACGAATAAACTGCTAACAATACTTTCCCATGAACTTTTTAAAAGAGGGATACTTTAACCATGAACTCAAAAGCGCAGGATTACCGCGTTTATCCGACTGTTATAAATTCCTCGCACCGTACAATCCTAAGAGACTTTTGTCCATCGCCAGCGAGAGTGTAAAACACGTCGAGCGTGACTTGTCGCGATAAACGCGACACGGACACTTTCGACTATAGTTCATGCGCGCCGCGCACGTCGCCTATAGCAAACTCGGCCGTTTTCGCGTGTCTTCCAGCGACAAAAGGCACCGCGCGCTGAAATGCGTTACCGGCGATGTAAGCGGAGTGCGCGACGCGGGAGCCTCTTGACAGTGCGGAAAAATACGCGTGTGCACTTCGTTGAGGGACTCTCCTCCCCGCTCTCCCTTTTGGTGAGTCTCGCACGGGAATACGAGGAACAAAAGGAAGAAGAGAGGAAAAAGAAACGAAGGCGAACGCCGTTCACGAAGAGCAAAGCGGCAGGACGAGACAGTGCAGAAAAGTACGCGCTTGCACTTCTGGGGGTCAGAGGGGGAGAGGGGTTAGGGGAAATGAGCCGCGCACGAAAATATAAGGAACAAAAAAGAAGGGCGGAAAGAAAAGGAGGAGCCGTACACAGAAGACGACGACGGCGGCGGCCGGTGGTTCGAATCGCGCCCGCGAGGCCGCAGAGTCCCGAGGCTCGTAAACTTTTAACGAGGTGGAATACGCGTTAGGCTTTCGGGGCTCGCGCGCGGCGCAGCGTTGTCCTCGCCGAGCCAGTCGAGTCCCTTTTACTAAATAAGCGAGTTATACGAACGGCGGTTGCGCGGCTCTCCGGCTTATTCGGCCCTTGCCCGATATTTTAACGCGTCCGCATCACGCGAGGCGTCGCACACGCTTCGACGTCGTCGTCGTCGCGGTCGTCGTTGCGGTCGTCGAGACCCGCGAGGCCCCTGTTTTCCTTCTTCTTCTCCTCCTTCTTTTTTTTTTCCTTCACTCTCGAGACTCGCACTCCACTCGCCGCACGATTCCCGAGGCACCCGGTCCCCGCTCCCTGGAGATGATGCTCGGGCCGTTTCTCTTCCTCGCCGATCGCGCGGAGCTGCTTCCATGTGGATGAGAAAAAAAGAGAGAGAGAAAGATACGCATAGCGAAGCTCAGCAATGGATCTCCATTTTCGGGGGTTCGGTGCGGGCCGCTAAACGGCAAGGGGCAACCCCGTAAGTACACACAGGGGGTGCGTCCGGGGTGACGCGGTCGCAGTTTTTATCGAACTTTATGGGCTTCGCGAGCGCGAGAATAAGCAGAGTCGCACCACTGAAATGTTACGGGTCGTAAAAGATCACGAGAAGCGCGCGAAGGGGTGGAAAAACGGGGAGAGAGAAGAGTCTGTGCACAGCAGTACAATCGAGTGTGTAATTTATTTGCTTATTGATTCCGACCGCCTTTATATTTATCGCTCTATTTTCAGCGGAAGGATCCTGCATAAAACGTGTGTTCTACATATCAATACCGACGTCTCCATACCATCTTCCATGCTGATAATGATACCGATATCTTCGTGTATTATAACTTCCATACTGATAATGACACCACTGCCCTAATATTTCCATCAGCCAAGGCTACGACTCGTGTTTACGTTGACGACTGTGTAATAAGTCGACGAGACGACGAATTCCGAGCACGTGGAACATTAAAATCAGTTACCCTATTTACATCGTCCGCATTTGGAGCTCGAACACCAACGCGATTCGATATAAATACCTGAGAATAGTCCGAGAAGTCATGCGTGAAACATTAGAACGGCGAGACTGGCGTCTATTTTTCCACTCTAGCCGGCGTTATTCGCGTCAGTCTCAGTCTCGTCTCGTTCAGAGTACGTCTCATTCGTAAAGTGAACTAATTTGCCGCGAATGAAGTTCCGACAAGACGACCCGTTCGACGATCGCGTGAATTATTTCCCAACGTCGGACCGACTCCATCAATAAACATTCGGTCGATTTTTGCAACGAGCTCCTCGCGGTGTTATCACGATTTAATCGCCGCGAGTCGAATTCGAAGTCGAGCAGTCGAAATGCACCGAGAACGCCGAGAACCCGATGTGCATTCTCGCTCCGGTTCTTCGATGCAGTTCGGGAAGCAGAACGAATCGGGCGAACGACGACGACGACGACGACGACGAGAGAGAAAAAAGAACTCTTTGCCCGGCTTATTCCGCGGAGCTGCAAAGGAGCTTTGTAATTTTAATTATTTCATTAACGGAAATCCTTCGAATATACAAAAGGCGACGCGAATAAGATGGAGGTGGCGTCGAGGGGGTGAGGGCGACTCACCCCTTCGCTACCCCTTCCCCGCTCCCCTTTCGCCGCCCCGTGAATGGGTCGAAACGGAAGCACTTGGCGCTCCGTGAAAATTCGTCCTGGGCGAGAGCTTCTATTTTTCTTCCGTCGCTTCTCGCGCGCTGCGCTGAACTGTAGATAGAGAACTGTACATATTGTACGTATATACACAAAACCCATATACATATATATACACGCTTTTATACAAATATATATATATACGCAGCGTGGTGAGCGGCACCTCCGGGTTTTGTTCTCGGTTCCACGACTTACCTCTCAGCTCCTCGACGTTATACCCGGGTAAAACCGGCTGCTGCACTCTATCGCTTCTCCGACACTTCTCTCGCTTCAAGAAAGCACCGTTCAACCTCGCCCCTTCTCTCCTCCCCCTCCCGCCGCCCACCCCCGTCGCCCCCTTCGCTGCCCGATCTCCCTCCCCCTCCCCCCGCGCGCCTTTGTCTCTCCTCGGCTTGTTCTTTCCATCCGGAGACTCCGCAAGGCACGGTCAAAGCTCTCTCGCTCTCTCGTCTCTCAGTTCGCGTGTCGTTTCCGCCGCGGAATAGATTCGCGCGCCGCGGAAGCGGAGCATCGCCGCGGCTCTCGGGGGAGACGCACACGCTACGAAGAGAGCGACGACGAGACAAGAGCTCGAGTCCGCTCTCGGCCGTTGCACCGAGAGAAAAAGATTCAGTGATTGGAAGAACTTTTATTTTCATTCATTCCAGTGAAATGTTGACCGCGAATTTCGAAGAGACATTTCGTCGACCTCAACGAAAGATTTTCTTGATCACCGCGTTAAGACATTTTTATTAATTCATCGAAACGGTTTCATTTTTTTTACCGAAAGCAACGACGAGACGAGCTCGTGTCTGATCGGCCGTTGCACCGCGAGAAAAAGATTCAGTGATTGGATGAAGTTTTATTTTCGTTCATTCCAGTGAAATGTTGACCGCGAATTTCGAAGAGACATTTCGTCGACCTCAACGAAAGATTTTCTTGATCACCGCGTTAAGACATTTTTATTAATTCATCGAAACGGTTTCATTTTTTTTTTACCGAGAGCAACGACGAGACGAGCTCGTGTCTGATCGGCCGTTGCACCGAGAGAAAAAGATTCAGTGATTGGATGAAGTTTTATTTTCGTTCATTCCAGTGAAATGTTGATCACGAATTTCGAAGAGACGTTTCATTGACCTCAACGACAGATTTTCTTGATCACAGACAGATTAAGACATTTTCATTGATTCATCGAAACAGTTTCATTGTTTTTCTTTTTTTAAGGAAACGATTTTTTCGTTTGTACGAATTTTATGAATAAATCGTTCAAACGTTAGAACCAAACTGTAAATAAATCGTAGCCGACAACATAATTCGAAATCCTCATTATTGTTTCGCCTCTGGAGCAACTTCCATATAAGATCCACCCGTCAAATCCTCCTGCGGTACTTCGTTCCGGTCCAATCGGTAGTCCGCGTACGTCCGAACGAGGTGGAAAAGCACACACACCGAACGCGGGCGCGCGATTGCAGCGTGGAGCCGAGCGCAGCGTAGACACGGATGCAGGAACGGCAGAGTGCACCGCCTCGTACTTCGCCTCATTGGCGTGCGCGCCAACGAGCGGCTCGTGAACCAGGCGACGACGTGACGGAGTCCAACTACCACCCGAGCAGCAGCAGCAGCGGCGGCAGCAGTAGCGGCAGCAGTAGCGGCAGCAGCAGCCTCGTAATAAACCACGACGTAGATAATCGAATACACGACGCGTAACAAGCGCGAAGAGCCGCCTCGACACTGTGTGTACAACCGACGACACGGCGAGGCCGCTCGGCCTGCGGGTCGTAGCACACGACGTCGAGCGCAGGTTGAAACGGGGGGGGGGGGGGGGGGGGGGTGCGAAGCGTCGCCCCCCCTCGCCCTCTCGGTACAGGTTCCGCCTCGAGGTACAGCCAGGACGACGCAGCGTGGAGCGAGCATCGCTCGGCGCTGGCGCCGAGGGCGCACGCTGTGCAACGGCAACGGCAGCGCCGGCAGTAGCAGCAGCAGCAGCGGTAATTCAGGTACCGCTGGTTTGGTCAATAGCCAATTCCTATTTGGCGGTGCTCCAAGGGGCCAAACAAACCGGCCACACGCCGCAGCACACCAGCAGCCCGGCGAAAGGGCAAAAGAGCCGCTCGTGTAGGGCTTGCTCGAGACTCGCGGTGCCTTCGAGCGGCCGCTGCTGCTGCTGCTGCTGCTGCTGCTGCTGCTGGCTGGTCTGGTGCTGGTCTGGTGTGCTGTCTCGGGCGGACGGCACACCGGCAGCACGCCGGGACAGAGCGAGAGCGACGTCCCGGCCGCGGACAGCATATTGCGGTGGGTGTCGCGCAGCGAATATCGCACCGGTAATACGAATCGCAGTCGATGCGCGCCGAGCGGCACCGCGAAGCCATGGGAACGACCAGACTCGCGACGCGACGCCGCCGCCGGTCGGACACACGACGTTCGCCCCGGTGACTATGTCGCTCGTTGTGCGGGCAGCGTTGGCACGAGCCGAGAGCTATCGGCACTTTGGACGGAAGCGCTGGGTATTGTCTATCTATGTGTGGAGACAAAAAGTTGGGAGAGCAATTTTCAGAACAGTTTTTTTTATTCATTTTTTTTCACCTGCTTGCTTATAATAAGATATTTAAATTTAAAAAATATTTTTTGCGGAGTATCCCGCGCAAATAAAAGGTATGAAGAGAGTATGATAATGGTATGCATATGGAAAGTATGAGAATTATGTCGAATTGGACGAAACCATACTCACATTATACTGCACCAATTTTTTATCGGAGTATGAATTATGAAATACTTCATACTCCGATAAAATATGTATATGGTATATATGGTGAAAATTCTTTGTTCGTATACCAGGTTTCAGTGTTTCTTTGGATAGTACTTTCATACTTTATACTTCAATACAAAATTGGTAGAGTATAATTTGAGTATGGTTTCGTCCAATACGACATACTTCTCATACTTTCAATTTTCATACCACTATCATACTCTTTTCATTTTTTTTTGCGCGGGATCGTCTATTGAATATCTCTTTCATTCCATTCTCTTCGTTGAAGGTTTTTCTTGCGAACGTAAATATAAATGAAAAAATTTGCGATTTTAGAGGGTGCAGATTTTTTTCTTATCACCGCTCGGCGTGCGTAGATTGATGTAGGTCAATCGCGCCTTTGACGATTCTTAATACCGAAAGTGGCCGCGTGCGGAGAGCGTGATACGCGTGCCGATCAATTCGACGCTTAATTGACGTCCGACATGCGTCGTGTTTTAATTCGACGATATTGCATGTCAAGAAAACGAAACGCCGCGCGCGCGCGCGTGCGCGTTCGGAAAATTACGCGGTGTACGATGAGGAAGCGGTGAATAATTAACGATGGTCGGTCGCGAGGCGGGCGAGTTCGATCGCGCGCGCTCCCGCGCGCTGCTCCGTTTGCCCGCGCGCGCGAAGAATCCCAAGGGTAAACGGCCGACCCAGAGAGCCGGGTGCGCGCGCGCGGACGCCGCACGACTCGGCGTGTAGCATTGTGTGTACGTAACGTGTATACTGTGTAACGTCCGACAATGGACGGCATACTATAATTCCAATCCCGAGAGCGCCTGCAGATCAAATTTACTTCGGACCGAGGGATATTTGTATGGCGATGGGAGGAGGGGCGGAAGGGGTGGAGGAAGGGGGGGGGGGGGTGAAGAGAAGGGCGGAGGTTACCAAGAATGGGATCTATAAAGTATAGTAGGCATGAAGGCGCGGGCTACTGTGAAATTCACTCTGGGATTCCCCGCGGCCGTTGCGAAACTTTATCCTGTAGGAGTCGCTCTTATCGCTCGTTCTGTATATTTACGTTCCTCTCTGTGTGTGCGTCGAGTGGGTAAGTTTACGTTTGTATGTGTGCGTGTGTGTGTGTGTGTGTGTCGATGGGTAGGGCGGGGAGGTGGTTGCAGTTCGAAACTCAAGCGCCAACGGAGAGAAAAGTTTCCTTTGCTCCGAAGAATATGGCCTTTGCATCTTTGATATTCACTCTGTACTGTCCTGCTCTCGCTCTTTCCCTCCCTCGATCTCCCTCTCTGTCGCTCTCTTTCTCTATCCGAGACGCCGGGCGTTTTTCTTTCACCCCGCATAAAATAATCGTAATTATTCGACGAGTCGAGTCAGACGTGACGGATTCGTCAGGCAGGTAAAAAAAGTAATGCCGACAGGTATCGTCTGACATATCATTGAAATTTCTATTTTTTTTTACACTTCGAATAATTCAGTGAGACGGCAAAATTATTTTCGTAGTTTAATGTCAGGGAACTAAAGTACCGTGTGAATATAGCCAACAACCTTGCGAGATTCTTGATTTACTTTTCACGTGGTGTTTCGAAAGTGGCTCGATACTCGGGGTGGTGCCCCCCCTCCCCCCCTTTATCCCCGTGCAGTCGCGAGTCTGCCAAGGCTTCTGCCTTGCACCAACACTCGTGAGTAATATTGGCACAGCGTTGGCACTGCGAAGGGCCGGAAAGTTAACAACGGGCCAAGTCCCGCGGTTATAACCCCAGACGTGGGGTTACGATTCAGCGCTGGCACACGACTCGCCGCACGGACCCGACCGAGCGCGGGAACCGCGCCTTTCGGGCCCGTCGCTCGGCGCTACCGACGGATCTTCCGACCGCCGCGTTTAACGCAACGGTCGAATCTCACGGAGAAGGGAAATTTAATAAATTTCAAATTCCCATTGATATTTGACTAACGCTAAACGTTTCATCACGGCAGGTCTGAAGAACAGCTAACAGCTGTGAAGCCAGCGGGAGGTGCTGACCTTCTTCAAAGTTCCGGGATAGCCGCTGACCGAGGACTGTAATAAAATATAGCCGAGACGAAGTTTCGACCTTCCTACGACCTCCCTTCGACCTCTTGTGGCAACGCGGGAAGTCCGCCAGTTCGACAAGTTCGACGATACAAAAATTGTTCACACTGGGAACTCAAAGAAGGTTGAAATTTCGATTTTTAATTTTACACCCGACGAGTCCACGTTAAAGTATATATCCATCACCTCTTTTTTTTTCAAGACCTCGCGACACGAATCGACGCAGAGTCGTAAACAGAGGACTCCGAGCGTTGGTTCCGGCGAAATTTCCCAGTCGGACTCGTCGGCGTACCTCGTTATTGCGCTTTAAGAATCCACCGAGCGCACAATTCGCGGGTTTCTCCACTTTTACCGCACTCGGGGCAAAGTTGTGTTTGCAATGTTAATCAGCAAAGCCGAAAGGACGCGCGCGCGCGCGGCGCGTTATTCTCACCGGAAGGTCTATCACACCGCGAGCTCGACGGAGATTCCGGTTCTCTCGCAATTATCGTATAACCAGCAGTTATAGCCAGGACCGCCAGAGGGGGGGGGGGGGGGGGCTCGGGTGGAGTATCTCCCGTTCCTCTCGCTCGATGCGAAGTGCGCGGGGGGGGGAGGGAGGAAGTGGGGTTGGGTTATCGCGAGGTTCGTCGGGTACTCTCATTCGAACGTCTCGTCGCGTGAATTAACGGAGTTTGCAAGATCAACGGCGAAAGTATTGCAGACTCCAGTAAACCCAGTATCACTTCGCCGGGGTCGAGTCGCCCAGGGGCGAACACCTTCTCCTCTCTCTTACGGAGTCGCGCCGATGTCCCAGTCGTTGGCCGCGAACCAGTGATCGTCAGTTTTGGATTTTGACCGCGGGGAAATTCGGCCACGGACCAGTGATTGTCCGTTGCGTGTGCTTTGACTGTAAATTCAGCTACATAGTCAAATCGCGCAACTGTTGGTCACTCGTTCGCATGGTCAATGACTGGCACATCTACCATATGTGCTGGTAGAGAGAAAAAATATAGATTTGACTGCAGTCAATCCGCGCGGCAGACGATCATCGGTTCGCCTGGTTAACGACTGCGACATGAGAAAAATAGAGATTTAACTGCAGTCAAGTCACATAAGTACACTGTTGAAAATATTTCGCATAAACTTCCATTACTGGTAAAGCAAGCCTGTTTACATAAACTTGTATATTAAATTTGAAACGTCAATGAAATACAAAATTACAGTATTTTGTATCGAAACTTATAAAAATGTTGAAATTTAATATAAACGATAAGAAACCGAATATAAAAATTTAAAATGTTACCACAAACGCGTATGAAATTTAATATGTCAGCTGATGAATAAAATTGTCAGTAACGTAAATTCTGAAACATTTTTAAAAGTGTAGTGACCACTGGTTTGCACGGTCAATGACTGGGACATCCACTTTATGCACTGGAAGATACAAAATGCAGATTCAGCTGTAGTCAAATCGCACGACTGACGATCACTGGCTTACCTGACCGATGACTGGGCTACCCGCCCAGGTGGCTCAGGTGTCGGGAGGTACAAGAGCCGAGTCGAGCGTCGTGCGAGAAACCGAGAGAGTGACAAGAGCGAAAGGGGGATGAAGAGCAGCGGAGCAGAGTAGAGCGAACTCTCGCGCCGAGCAGAAACGACCCGCCCACTCTGCGACGAAGATCTCGCCGTGTCGTCGTCGTCGACTGTTTCTCGCGGTGTGCGGAATATGTCCCCGCGGGAAATTGCATTCCACGCGCGGGTCCCGCTGCCGTCTTCGTCCTCGACTATACGCTGCTCCGAGTCGTCCGGATTTTCCCGAGCTCGCCCGCGCTCGTCGACGCCGGCGAACGGAGCTTCGTAAAATTTGTAATCGCTTCCAGCATTGTCATTTCGTCGCGGCGGCGTCCGAGCGCCGCTTCCGCTGCTTCGACGAACCCGCGCGTTTTCTCGGATTACTTTTTTTTTTCTCGCCATCGTGCAGCTGCGTCGAGATGTCGGAGTTTTTTTTCATACTATCGCTTTTCGCGTTCACCGTGTATTTCAGCGTATCTAATTTGTAAACCACATTGCGGTTTACAAATCCATGCGATAGTACGAAACTTATAATAATTCTTACAAAGATTCTACAAAATTGCTTGTTGACCTGGTCAATTAATTTTTGCCACAATATTGTAGGTACAGCCTATTTATTAATATTCATCAATACGAATTGCAATGTACAATATCGACACCTAAAAAATAATTATAATTAATTAAAAACGTGCATTTTACCGTCCCTTTTGTTTTTAAACAGACAACGACTTTCATCCTGCGATCAGGGGATTAACCCAGACCCGAGAGAGAGACAGAGACAGAGGGACGCAGCTTGTCACCATATCCCTCGGTAATTAGAGGGGCGCAGCGCCCTCGCAGCGTTCCAACGACTGTATCACCGTCGGGGCCGGCGGGTGGGGTGCGGAGGGAAGGGGGGGGGGGCGAGGGTCGAGCTCCGTATAGAGCACGACGCAGCTCGCAGGGCGACACACACGCCGTGACTCAGCAGCCGGCTGTCAATTCGTAGCTCATTAAGGGCCACACGCCATTGCCGTGCCACGTCCGTTCTCGTACCGTCATAAATACAATATGTATGTGTATCACATGAGGCACATAAGTAGTCAGGTATACGTGACAACGGAATTGGAGGGGTCACGTCTGTGCCACACGGGACACCCGGGACCATAACGTCGACTCGAGTGAATAACAAATGGTAACGCATGCCGATTTTTTTTTTCTGTTTTTTCGATAATTCGTTCCTTCCTATATCTGAAGCGTCATATATACATACATATATCTATACATGTACAGGTATAACATGCAGGACTAAGGACGTAAAAATCGACCGAGCCCCGAGATCGCAATGCACAAAGGACAAAAATTAATAGCCGCGACGGTATCTCCGGAAGACCGGTAATTTTCATCCTGTCCACCCGGGAGCCTAATCGGCCGATCGTCGTTCCTAAAAATATAAAGGGCGCGACTGTGCACGTCACGCGGGATGCATTAATTCACCCCGAGGGCTGCGGCGTCACCGCGTCAATGTGACGACGGGTTTTTATGAGCTAAAAGTTGCGAAATTTTGCAGCGTCGCTACGAACGCGGAATAAAATTGCGTATACATGTGATGGCAACGTGTAATTTTATTGATCTTACCGATCAATTGCGATTGAAAAAAGACTTACATTAAACGCCAGACGCGTCTGGCGTTTAATGTAAGTTTTTTTTTCGTCTACCCTCGCCAAATTAAAAAAAATTAACATCAGCCTCTACATACTCAAAAGAAATAAAAAGTGTGCATATATTTTGGCGCGAATGCACGGAAATGTTTCGTTCCCCGGTCGGCGTTTGCGCGCCCCGGCGACCGGGGGTCTTGTTGCGCGCCGAGTGCCGAGTTAATTAGGCGCGTTCAATCGATATATCCGCGAAACCCGCGCGGCAACCGTTGCGGGTGCTCGCACACGCGGCGCTCCCGCTGCGGCGGCGGCAGCGCCGCGAGTGCGAGAGTGTCGTGTGTCCCGTGTGTTTTGACGCACGTACGACAAAGTTTTCGCGCAAGTAAACCATATGCCCCGCGTGCATTTAGCGCCGCGAGCCCGACGAGCTTGATACACACGTCAAGCTCGTCGCCCGGCGGCTTCGCGTTAACGTCGCAGACACCCCCGAGACTTCGTTGTCGCGCGCACGGCGCATTAAATCCACCGCGCTCTCCACACCCGCGAGACTTTTCTCTCCTCTCGTTTCTCCCTCTTTCCTGGACTCGTGCACGGAAAAAAAACGTTTTGTCGTGCCAACTAATCGTTCACGTTGCTGTATCTCAGTTTTACGTGAATAGCTGCGGTATCTATTACATTAATTGCCACGACCAATCGAATGGTTGAGGCTACTATTTGCATCCTTGAAGAGTTTCATCTCTTGCCGGTATAACCTCGCCTTTTTCTTTAACTTCGCAGTGGTGTACCGTTCGAGGTGCGAATTAGGTTTGTACGTAACCTAAAAATCGTACGATTAAAACTGTAGTGATGCCATTTACGCTAATCTGTAATATTCATTATACAAATAGAGCTATTTATGTAAAAAATAAATGACGATGTTTGAACAGTCAAGGAAACGGATACTTGAGCTGCTTACTCGAATAGTTGTGTCAAGCATTCGGTTGGTTGCCGCAACTAACACGCCGCATACCAACGGAACTTGATTCGTGCAACCAATTCCTTTTGCTTGACACAAATAAGGCGAGATGTAGAAGAATCAGAATAATCGGTTGGTTGTGTCAACTCATTTCTTGGTTGTAGCAATTCATTATTTTTTTCCGTGTGTCACGAATGCGAATCGGTTTGCCACATTGACGATCGATAAAATCGTGCGTGCATAATCGTACGGAGATGATGCGAATATGACGTAATAATAACAAACCGAGCGATCGGTCGATCTCTCATCGCTTCGATCAAGGGCTATTAATGTATTGCCGCAAAAGCCGAGGCAAAAACCCTGCACTTTTCTCGCCACTCCGCGTTCTCCCTTCACCCTTCCCCCCCCCCCCCCGCTACTTTCTCTACCTTTTCTCCCTCCCCATCCACGCTTCCCCCCGCGCCTTGGTCGACCGAGGTAATTGCATCGGTCTCGCTCATTTCTCGCGTGACCAGATCGACTGTAATCACCGAGCACGTCGCGCCCGCGCTCGACTCTCACGTCGCTCGGCTCGCGGCGGCGGCGGCGGCGGCGAAACGTGTGTACGCGAAGAAGTTGTTCTTCAATTATTCGCCCGGCGCGCGAGAGAGAGACGATGATAATCATAGGAAATCCCCGAGTCTTTAGCATAATGCG
Source organism: Itoplectis maculator (assembly GCA_964034905.1). Taxonomy (NCBI): domain Eukaryota; kingdom Metazoa; phylum Arthropoda; class Insecta; order Hymenoptera; family Ichneumonidae; genus Itoplectis; species Itoplectis maculator. The sequence goes on along the minus strand of OZ035857.1, from coordinate 2,039,877 downwards.
TCGGGGGTCGGCGAAGAGGCGGACGGGCGCTTAGATTGTGAGGAGTGGTAGAAGGATGGGAGGGGGCAGCACTGCTGCGTCAGCTCCGGGCTCGACAGTGGTAGCTGCGCATGTGAAGGTGAAGTTTGTGCGAAAAGGTAAATGGAGGGCAAAAAACGTCGATCGATACAATCGACGGAGAATCTCGAAGCCGGGAATGAGCCGAGCGGCACACGATACACACACAGCGGCTCTGCCACGGCCGCTTGCAGTTTCAACCGGCGTCGTCGTCGACGTTGTCGTTGTCGTTAACGAATTTCGTTAATGATATTAGCGCAGCCGAGCGAATCGCGAGCGAATCGCGCGCGCGCGCACTCGCTCGTCGAAAAGAATAGCAGCCGGCAGTTCGAGCACGTCGCCTCGGTGGGTTCGAGCTCTAATCCGCGCCGGGTATCTCGTTCTCCGCGCTCGATGGGGCGACGTCGTCGTCGTCGTCGTCGTCGTCGGGCCGCCGACGCCGCCGCTGCGCACGTGGGAGATAAAAATCAAACGAACACGCGCGAGAGGGCCCAATCGGCGCCGCTTGCTTCTTTCTGCCTGCGCGCGTCCCCCACGTCCTGGGCGCCGTTTCCCTCTCGCGCGCCGGTTACAGGACGCGCGCGCGCGCTCCGGCTTTGATTAACCGCGCGCGCGCTCCGCGTCGTTCAAAGCCTTTTACGCTCTCGTGTATAGGTAGCGACGAGCGAAACCAGCGAACGAGCGAACGAGCTGCCTCTTGCGCTTTGATCCTTCATTTTCGACCATTTCCGCTTTACCCCTCTCCGCCCCCTCCCCCCCCTCCCACCCCCGACGGGCTGCCCCGATAGCCTCGTTACGATTTTAATTAATACTCTTACCGCTGTTTTGTCGTCTGCGACGTCGTTTTTGCGCGCCGCGCTTTATTTACTCGGGGACGGAATTTTTTTTATTTTTGTTGTTTTTTTAATAGTATCGAATGGAGAGAAAACAAAAAATGCCGGTATTTACGAGATACATTTTGTTGACGTTGGTTGCAAATTTGTCTTTGGTACGAAAATGTCGTTGGGGGTAGGCAAGTTATAAAAGTCCAAACATGTTTTCATTCGACACGCAAGAACCCTGTTTTATTTTGAATCAAACGTCGTCATTGGATTGCAAATTTGTTGCAACGAATGAAAATGTCTCACCGCCGACGAATATGTTTTTCGCGTATTCTCACGCGTTGTGCGACTGTCACTTCCGCTGTTTCGCGACACAATTGAAACATGCAAATTGCACAAAGGTAGCGGAACACGGCAGATGCGTCGGAGTGTTTAGCCGACGTCGTCGTCATCGCGTCTGACGTCGGCTACGCGTCGTCGGCGTCGGGGGGGGGGGGGGGGGGGATGAAAAGCGATACCGCGCGCGTGCTCGCGTATGCAGCTTTATACACACTGTACGTTACGTCGTGTAATCTCCAAGACTGCGCGGTGTGAGTGCAGCGCAGTCGGAAACTGGCGAATGGAACGGAAACTCGTCAAGGCTCACGGCGGATAATCGTCGCGGTGGGTAGCGAGGAAGGGTAGAGCGACGCGACTAGCCTACGTAGGAAGATCAGAGAGTTCCGGAACCGGCGGTAGCAGACGCTCGTCGTCGTCGTCGTCGTCGTCGTTGGCGGCGATGTACACGGACCGCGCGAGTGAAATTAGCGATACACCCTCGAAGTTGACTAATTGTAACAGCCGCGACGTTCCGGGCCCATCAACGTTACGAGATCCGTACTTCCCTGCGTGTATTCCAAGCGTGCGAGGCGCTTTCCCCTTTGCTGACTCGCTTTACGCGCGTCGGTGTCTCGAGTGTCTTTTGGAACGCGCCTGCGCGTCTTCGCCGATGTCATTCGCGTATATCTGAGTCGCACGTTATCGCGCGACTGCGGACCAGGAATGACGAAGTTGCGTAAAATGATATTCGAATTTCGAAGGTCCCGCGAGTACCGCGCGTCTCTCGCGTCTTATACAGGGTGTGACAAAAGTACCGAAGCTCCGGAGACAGGTAGGTGCCTTCACAAATGCAGCTGCGAAGTTTGGAGCGGAAACTCGTCGTCGTAACAATTTTTCAATAACCATTAGAACCACCACAATAGCCGAGAAAAGATTTCTACCAATTGGAAGGCCGAAGGGGTCGACGGTAAATCATCGTGGTGCGAGTTTTCTCACTTCCCCGTCACACTAAATGTGTCATGATTTTTCGAAAAACGATGCGGGCTCTTTTAAAACCGTTCGAGCCGCTCGACTCAGCCGTCGGGCTCCGAACAACCATAGCTATAAAATGCTTCAGTAGGGTCGGACTACCGAGAATCTATGGAGAACCAAAGACCTGTAACCAAAGCCCATCAAGCCCACGAGTGACTTTATTACATCTATATTACCAATTTTAATGAAGTGCGGCGAAGACACAGCAAGAGGTATCGCCCTGATATAACACCATCGAAATCTTCTCATTAAAAGCCCCGTTGTTCACCGAACCGGACAATCGCCGTCAGGTCCGCGCGTTGATGTACCAGAAACGGAGACGGGGAGACAGATGAGTTTGCGGGACGCGGTCGACATAGAGACACACAAGACGGGTGTCTGTATGGCCGAGGGGATCCGCAGCTGTTGGATCGAGGTGGAAATTCTCGCCTACGCCTGGTTACGCGGACACAATGCGAGACGCACTGCCATACAGACAACTACTGTTGTATTCTGATATATTCAGATATATTCAGATATATTCAAATTCGGCTCATTGTCAGTGGTAAACACCCCAATTAATCAATGACTGGAAATACATTTTTCAAATTGATTCTCTGTATTCCGTGTAAAAAAGACATCGAGTAAAATGTGCCAACAGCCCAATTTTGACCTTGAAAAATCAATCCGACATATTTTTTCTTGTTCTACATTGGCATCATTTCCCAGCGAATTTTCTATATTAATTGACTTCAGGCATATATTATTAAATTTCATATATTATTAAATTCCAAAACAAAAAAAATGCTCCTCTACATAGTAACTATGGTCAATGCCGACAACGTTGGCGGGTGGACAGAGATGAGTTTGCGGGACGCGCGCAGTCAACGCGCATATAGACGCGCCAAGACGGGTGTGCTGCTCATGGGCCGAGGGGAGAGATCCACGCGCGCGGCTATTAGATCGAGGTGGAAATTCTCGCCTATGCCTGGTTACGCGAGCACAATGCTAGTCGGCTACAGATACCCCGAGTTATACCCGGACGCTCGGCGTCCGGCTCCGTGCGCGGCGGCGCGAGTCCATAGAGCATACAATATACACCGGACAGATATACCCAGCGGGCGATATTCAGCGCAGCGGACTGTCGAGGCACGCGTGTGGCACATACGGCGCGCGGCATAGCCCAGTATATGCATGCACGTTCGGTGACTCCGAGGGTCGACTACACTCAGAGCGCGCGCGCGGCCTCTGTCGGCCAGCGATGAGATCGGCCCGGCCAACCGGTTGGCAGTGAAATGCCGACGGTGGCGCCGCCCGCGAACTACCTGCTAACCATAAACCCGCCGACGCCGCGCGCGCCCCCCGCGGAGACGCTAATGCGTCAGACGGCTTATGCGACGCTGCGAGGAGGCGCAGTGTGAGAGGAAGCAAGGCAGCGAATTACATCTGTGTCTGAGCTCGGCGCGCGTGGCCGCTGCCTGCCTATCTTACCCGCTGTATCCTCTCCTGGTTATGCGTGGCGTATACGTGTCAGTGGATGGTATACGGCCTCTTTGTTCATCGATAGCATCGCCGCTGAAGGGGATTGTAACTCGAGGCATGTGCGACGCGCCGCAGCCGAGGTCCTGGGCATCTGTGTTCGCATTGAAGTTGACGGTGGGTCCGTGGGACTGCGGGAAGGGGCGGGTCGCACCTTCGTTCCTTGAAGCCAGGTCATCTGTTGGGTTCTGAAGAATGAAGACGTAGAAGATTTGAGAATGAGAGGGTAGGCGTTTCGGTGATCTTGATTTTAATAGTGTACTTCGTCGCTACGGGATGTCGTTGGGTTGTCATGAGACAAATTGTTTTTAGACGAATTGTTTTAGACGATATTTCACTACACCAATTGTTTTAGATGATATTTTATTACATCAATTGTTGTGGACGATATTTTATTACACCAATTGTTTTACACGATATATTATTACACGAATTGTCACAGACGTAATTATCTTAAAGGAATTGTTTTAGACGACATGTTATTGCGCGAATTACTTCGAACGAGTTTCTCCGCGAACGGTTCCAGCAGCTCGGCACGCATTGTTCTCTCGGCACCGCGTGCCCGAGATCCCAGGAATCCTTTGTACATGTGTACACGGCATTCGCCCCCGGGGGGGCCGACGGTGTCGCGTCACATTGTTCCGGTTGTCACGTAATTGCGGTAATTGGGTGGTTATTGCTCAAACCCTAGGCTGTAATAATGTGCAAAGTTTCCGCCTAATAAGACTTTCATTTTATCGAAGTGGTTCCGGATATCCGACGAGAGTGTAAGACGTTATCGCGTAGGAACTAATAAATATCGAGTTAGTTCCAATTTATCGAGCGATAATCAACAACCGCGACATATCGTCATCGGTATTGTCGTCGTATTACGTAAATTAGATTATCCTGGCAGCAACGACGACGATGTTTATCCATAGGCGAAGGACGAGTCAGAGCTGACGGCGACGGTCAACAGCGAAAAGGGAGATCGAGATAATCGGACCACGTGACGCGCGCGCGGGCCGCCATCTGTTATGACTAGCAGCAGCTGATATATCGCCGGAGGGCGCTGCGAGCGCGACCCGATAAAATATTCATATAAATTATAGCCGACGTTACCCGACATTTTAACTCCTCGCGATCGCACCTTTTTTCTGCCCTTTACCAGCCGGGTGCCCCGATGCTTGAAGTCATCGGCAGGCTACATGAAATTACCGCGTATTATCGGCTGGGAATTTTGCGGCGGATTCAGATCAACCGTAGGCGACGGAAAACCAGACGAGAAGCCTGGACTTCGTTTCAATCGGTACAATTAACCTCGATTTGCCTCGATGGCGAGGTGGGGAGGGGGAGAAGGGCTCGGCTTGTTCTCTTCACTGGGATGCACTGCGTGATGCTTGATAGGCACGCGTTGCCAGCCTGTCCTGAGTGTCCGGGCGTCCGAGTGCGGACACATACTATGTACCCGACTCCTTCTGTCCACGATGCATCATGATAATAATTAAGCCTGTGTCACGTGCACTGCGAAAAGATGCTGGTTGGTCCAAACAAATCCAACGGTAGTGGCGACTGACAAAAAGAAATGTTCGATGTACTTGTTGGCTATTCACTCGACCACTTGATTGTTTTTTTACGTCATTTTTACCGCAACTCTTGAGTGTCCAATGTCGAGGCTGAGGACTCTGCACTCAGCGACCTTGCACAGGGTGGTAATGTAAGCTTTGTGCGATAAAAGTGCTGCTATGCGTCAGGCAGCTTAACCGCACGTTCGCCGATATTGCGTCTCTTGTATCATCGACGCGAGTCTCGTAATTGCGTCGCAGTTCGTTACCCAAGAATTAAAGAGAAAAATATATTCAGTCATTCTGCTTCTGCTCGCAAAGCTGACGACTGATGCGTACGTGTTCGCGCAGGTTCGCACGGGTTCGCAACTCGTGCGCAAAAGCGACGCGGGTTGAACTGTGGCGTCGTTGCTTGACACGAGCGCCGTTTATCTTATGCGTCAGCCGCGCGAAATTCGACTCATTAAAATCGTCAAAGGCACGCGTAAACGATGCGTCAGCAAACATAAAATATATATATATACACGGAACACCTGATTCTCTCGTATTGTGTCATGCGTTCTATCGCTCGTGCCTCTGTTTATGTATCATCGTCTGGCTCCCGCTCCCCACGACCCATTCCCATATTATCTTACCATCTCCCCGGTTTCCCGCTCGTTGTTTTTTCTTCCCCCGTCGCCGGGTGCGTCCAACAACCGTGCTTTTCGTCCCCCCCCCCCCCCCACATCTACCCACTATCCACGGCGCCTTCTTTTTCGTACGAGACTCGGGAGCGCGTAGGTGCTCGCTCCTTCCTTTCGGTCGGTCCGTCCCGCAACCCCGGGGTCGCCGGGGCCAAACAACACACGGGACAAGCTTGTGCTGCTACGTCTATTTTCAGGGGGAAAATATTTTTTTCCCGCTCTCTCCATCGACCGCGGCAAATTTGCACACTAATGGCACAGAGCAACCTCCGTAAGCGCAGGTTTTTTTTTCTCGATTTTCCCTTGTACCTTCTCGCTGCATTTTTTGGATGTGTTTTTTTTTTTGGTAGCGTTTGCGGCAATATTGACGTTGAAATGTCGCGAAAAACACAACCGGGTGACCGAAATTTTGCGAGGATTCTCAGGGCCCGTGAAATATTGTCCCAATTATTATTATTATTCCTTGAATAAAATAATAATTTATCATTACGAAGATGTAAATTAACGCGTTGAAAGCGAAATGGCTAATTGGCCCCGGTCTCCTCGCGAATGATGCATCGTGAATGAAACTGTATGCGTTCCACGCGCGACTAGTGACTCGTCCCGCGCCGCGAGTGACTCGTTACGCGATCGATCGACGCGTGTGCGCCGCGCGGCACGAGAGGTCGGGCACCCCCGGACGTCGCGAGACCGCGATGAGTTATTTGCGTTTATTCTACATACACGGCAGCGGCCCCCTCGACGTGCGTTTGTACTTCGGCATCGCGTCGAGAGTCCCGCATGAACGACACAACGTTTCGCTCGTCGTGTTTGACTCGCTGACGACGACGACGACGACGACGACCGAACGAACGAGCGAGCGAACGAGCAAGAGAAACATACACGAGTGTGCTTAACGCTGCTCGATACAATGCGACCAGTTGGAAAATAAATAGGCGCAAAGCTGTGTACCGATGAGTTTAACGAGGAAGAAAACACCTCTCCACTTCAGCGGTTGCCGAGCGCCGCGCCACGCGAGTGTCGAGTAAAGTCGCGCGGGGGCGCGAGTTGACTTTTACTTGGCTCTTCGCGCGGCAAATAGGGTATCGTTAATTCGAGTGAGACTTTTCAGCGACGAGAAGCGACTCGACGATGCATCGAAATATACTTAAAAATTTCACAATTTTTTTTAGCATTGAAAAAAAAAAAAAAAAAAAATGTATATCGTAATATTTTCGCGAAAAAATGAATTCCGCTCGAAATCGATTTTTCGACAAATTTCTCTTCCCACGGGGAATACGCGGATCCTTTTATATAGCTCGGAGCCAATTTATCGAAATGACTTATAAAAATATCGTCGTATCTGCAGCCGGACAGGCCAACTCGCGCAGCGTTCGCCGGGTTCCTCGGACCACTCTGGGCTTCGGCTCGCACGCTGCTGGAAGGAAGAAGCGAGAGGAAACTATCGGTATAGCAAGGCAATCGCGTCTGCGGAAGCCAAGGAAGAGCGGGCGAGGGAGAGAGAGAGAGGGAGCACCGGGAAAAGCACTAGAATGGTCAGACCGGCCCGTTCGGGGGTTGAAATACCGAGAGGCAACACACGGGGAACGCGAGGGAGAACTCAAACGTCGAGCCGAGGTGCGGACGACGACGACGACGACGACGACGACGACGACGTGAAGGGCCACGTGATACGAGGCGCGAGACGTTTTTACGACACGACTAAACGGTTGTAACTCCCCCCGTTTCACTCTGCGCGCCGCGCGCACGCTCGTTCCCTTTGTTTTTACCGCCGCGCGCGAGCGGCTTCCTTTTTGCAGCGTCAACTCTCGCCACCGTCGAGACAACGGCTTAATTCTCACGTGCTCGTCGACGGGATCTCGTCGGTCGCACTTGCCGAGCTCTCGCGCAACTGCGGCCGAGCGACCCTCGCCCCTGGCTCCCCCCCCCCCCCCCCCCCGCTTTCACCCTCTCTCCCACGCCCCCGGCGCATTATCGCGTATTACCGACACCTCGAAATTTCACGACCGGCGCAAATTACTTTTTTCTTCGCAAACTCCGTCGATCTGTCGCGCGGACTCGCGACGAAACTTCGTAATGGACGTCGTGTGTGACACACCGAGGGTCGTCGAGAATCGTTTTCGCGTAATTGGACGTTTCAATAACAGCGCCACATTTTTGTACAACTGAGTTGTAGTCTTTCTGCCATGCTAACCAATCTGCCATGCTAACCAAATCGGTAATCACGATGACCAGATATCGCGATCGATTTTGGATTGACTTTGGATCGATCTTGATTCTTCTAAAAATTCAACCCTCTATCGCGCCCCAACGAGAAAACCCTTCGGACTCCGAAATCCCCAGTACTAAGAGCATCAACCTTACCACAATCATTCCCAACAATTCCCAAGATTTACCGGTTCATCTCCACTGAGAAAAATTAATAGTTGTGATTACCAATCGTTGATCAGAGCTACCAATATTTTAGTGACTGCAACCAATTTTTTGGTAGATGCGACCAATGATTTGTGGCCGCAACTACTTACTGATTTTTTTTCAGTGTCCCACGGTGCATGAAACCGTGCACGGTTTATGACTCCAATAAGAAATGCCTGAGACAATCAACAAATAGGCATCCGGAACTCCCGTCGACGTCCCCGCAGCAGAGCGGAGGACATCAAGCCCCGAGTCCTTATCCACCCTCGTACACGGATATAAACGCATTGTCATCTATTTTGCTTTGGCGCGTATAAAGCCCCACCCCCCCCCCCCTGCTCTCCCCTCCCCCACGAACAGAGAGATAACCTCTCGGCTCTCGCCTCTCTCGTCGTATCACCGCGCGGTATCCGCGTTCGCTGAGTGAAGCCACCCAGTCGGCTTTCACGCAGTGCACACTGCAGACGTCTCGCGTGGCTCCGAGCCAAGCGTTACGGGACAGTGAGCTTTACGTCGCCGAGTGCATCGCACACTCGGCGCCTTCGGACTGTGCAGGTACGCGGGAGGTGCTGCAGGGGAAGGGGGTTCTAGATGCTCGCGCGACGCGGGGCCCGCGGCAGCCATTGGGCGCCCTTCGTTGTTCGCGACGCCCTCGTCCGGGCGCCAACGACAACGGCAGCGCTGCTGCTGCTGCTGCTCAGCGAGTTCCGAGGCTCTCGAGCTCTCAGCGACGTCGCTCGCTCGACGTCCCCCGGAGGCTCTGAGAAATGAAATAGCGTATTTATTTACCGCGCGGAATACGCCGAGGGAAAAAGACGCGCGCGCGCCGACGCTCGTAACTCGCGGCTCGGCGCGCGGCACCGACAACGCGGCCGTGCCCCCCTCCCTATCAGCCCTCGCACGACGTCGTCTTCGCGCACCTAGCTCGCAGAGGAGAAGGGGAGAAGGTGAAAGAAGAAGGGAAAAAAAAACGTGGAGGCTCGCGTTTGCTTGTGCGGTAATGGCGATTTTATGTTGCGCCGGGTGCGCGGCCTCCTCGGGGCGCAACGCTATTTTTTTTTCCTTTTCTCTTTTTTTTTTTGCCTCTTCGTATTATAGTTGGCAGTGGTGCAAAAAAAGACGAGAGAAGGAGCAGCGTTTGCAAAAACTTTCGCAAGGCGCACGAGGGGGAGGAGGGAGGGAGCGACGTGTACGCGGGAGGGGGGAGGGGGTGGAAGCGTGTGTGGGCGCGTCGTACATCATGCGCCCCCGTGAAACTCTTTGCGTCTCCCTCTGTCTCTCTCTCTCTCTCTCTCTTTAGCTCGACGTACCACCCCCTCGATTATCCTTGTGGAGCTGCTGCACTCGCTCAGCGTTGCAGAGACGAGAGACGCTGTATAACTAAAACATCCACCTACCTGTGTGTGTGGATGTATATATATATTTATGTATACAGGGCCAAGGGGGAATAGTGTTTGGCTGTTGTTCTTTCCAGGAATCATCAGAGTTTCGGAAAAGTCCACGCGGGATGAAAGATCGCGCCGCGCGTCCAACGAAAGTTGCGAATTCTCGCAGCGCGGTCTATTTTTTTTTCATGGTGAAGGAATTTTTTTTTTTTTTTTTTTTTTTTCACGGGGCAACGAAAACACACAATTTTGCAAAATTGTCGAAGGGACCGCACCTGGATCGTGTGTGAACAGCCGCGAGAGCGGAGAGTCGTGTTTGCTCTCATCGCGTGTCCCTTTCCGGGAATCCCCGCGCGCGGTGTTTTCGAAACACGCGGAAAGAGGTCGCGACTGTAACGCGAAAACAGTCGCGGGGGTTGTTTGCTCGCCAGTTTGCGTGTCGGGTAAATTATCGTAAAATCCTAGCGCGGCAAAATACATAATTTGGCCAAAGTTTGGTCCTAGGAGTCGACGAGTGGATAGCGGAATGATGACTCGTATTAGCTGGCCGCAAGGGCCAATTTTTTTTTAGGCTTCGACACGTCGTTGAGTGTTGAAAGAAACGATGAAGGGCGGAGGGAAGGGGGAAGGCTCGATATACCAGAGCAGCCAAAAATCGTATGGCAACACCTATCGACGAGTTCACCGGGGGGGCTTTTACGAGATTCTCGGCCTGATAATTACAGGACCGGCGGCGGCGGGCCCACGGCTCACGGGCGATGAAACGAGGCGCCGTTTTATAAATTGCCCGCGAGACCTTCGCTCCCTTTTTCAGCACGAAACGGCCGCTGCGGACACGCGCGCCAGTTCTGGTTGGAAGAGCCTCACGCGAAAGCGTTTCGCGTGCGGTTTTACGCGCTTCATCTTTTTCCTCTCTCGGTCATCCGCCCCCCCCCCCCCCCCCCCCCATTTCGCTCCGCCTCTGCACTCAAGTGCACCACGCCGACGATCTGCATAATATCGGAGTCTACACTTTAGTGACGAGCGAGATTGAGAGATGACGGATTCGTTAGTAATAATGCGAACGCCGCGTGACGCGCGCCGCTCGCGTGTCCAGTTTGGCACACGGTTAGCGAAGGAGCCAGCGGAAATCTCGAAGTCTTGAATATAAAAAAATTAATGGCATTTCGTTTATATTTGAATGTTAACTGATTTAATAAAATGGCCACGTTTCATCGACTTCATGGAATCGTTACTTATACATCGATGTTATTAAATTCCACTCGCAGTTTATTATCCGATATCCGAAAAATCATTTCATCCCTATTCCGAATCCCGACGGAAAAGTCCAAAAATAAGTCACTGCACGTTACGCGCTTCGATCCGCCTGCATCTTCCCGGCGAAAATTGTTTCTCACAAAAATAGGTCTCCGGGCCGTTGGCATAAAGTACAAACACGAGTGTGTGTGTCTGTGTCTGTGTCTGCGTCTGTGTGTGTACTGGGGCCACACGTGTGTCCCAGCTCAGACAAAAAGGCGGCACCGGGAGTTACGAAGAAGCGAAAGGCAGGAGCGTCGATGAGTATCGGAAGGTACCGGCACGTACGAGCTGAAAAACGACGAAGAAACGCTCGATTAAATATCCTTTCGCGTGATGTGAAGGTGCAACACACACACACGGAAAACACACACACACACACACACACACAGTCTTACTCATATTTTCACGGTGCAGAAGGGGCAATAGGTTGGCCGTGCAGCCGATGTGCCGATGATGCTGGTAGGTCGTGTGCGACGGTGGTCGGCCTTCACCGCCAGCGACGACGCTACCGGAGATGAGGAAGCCGGATGGTGTGTGGTTGGCTGGAAAGCGGGAGAGAGAAAGAGAGTGAGGACGGCGAGTGCGAGAGGGCAAAGACGGAGCGAGCGAGGGGCTTAGTTTGCAGTCTATAAAGTAGCGCAAAGCCGTAACGTGCCTACGTATAAGGTGACTCCGTGGCGGGCCCGAGGCTCTCGGGTTTCCGTAGCTTCCGAACGCGTCGGCTCTCGCCCGCGCGCTTTACGTCCTGCAACTCGCGGCGCGGAGGAAACAAGAACGACGACGGCGGCAAAAGGAAGCTCAACCTCCGCGCCGAGAGCGCGAGGCGCGCGCGCCACGGCTTTATTGATACGTAGTAGGCTCACTGCATTCTTCGAGATATTTATTTTTATACACTGCGGCAGCTACTTCCACCGCGGCGTCGTATATATGTGTGATATATATTTTTTTCTCGCCTGGGCCAACACGCAGTAGTTTTCGCCCTGTCTCCTTTTATCGCTCCGTCGCACACAGAGAAAGCCTAAACCTTATTCTAATCTGATGTTGAGATCTGTGAGACTCATATAAATATAGTGAATGGACGTTGGGAAACCAGCAGTTTGTTGTTTAATATCGCGATATTAGGCTCTTTGTCGAAAAAAAAAAATCGAGAAGAAATCGAGTTTCGCGTTTCTTTGGCCGATTTCGCGAAATTGGCCATTGGATAAGGCTTTCAAACTTTACGAAATCAAATATTTTGTTCCTATAGAATAAAAGGCGTTACTGAGAATTAAGCAACGGAAAATGCGGAGGTTGCACGGAGCGAAAAATAAAAAAAGAAAAAAAGAAAGAAAGAAAAACACACAGTAGTTTTTGCCCTGTCTCCTTTTTTTTGCTCGGTCGCACACAGAGATAGCCTAAACCATATTCTCTAATCTGATGTTGAGATCTGTGAGACTCATATAAATATAGTAAATGTTCGTTGGGAAACCGGCAATTTGTTGTTTACCTAATATCGCGATATTTGGTTCTTTGTCGAAAAAAAATCGAGGTTCGCGTTTCTTTGGCCAATTTCGCGAAATTGGCTATCGGATAAGGCTTTCAAACTTCACGAAATCGAACATTTTGTTCCTATAGAATAAAAAGCGTTACTGAGAATTAAACAACGAAAAATGCGGAGGTTGCACGGAGCGAAAAAATAAAAAATAAAAAAAATAAAGCGTTGATGCATCTCCGACTTTACTCGGGATACGTGGGCGCGCTCGTATAATTTCCACTTAGCGGGCGCGAGAGCGCTCGCTGATAATTAACGAGATCGCACTCGCCGCGCACGACGAATTAATTCGTTGTACTCGCTGGCTGGGCGCTCACCGCGCGAGCGCGGGGCTCATTCGCATGCTCAAAGTATCGCTACACGTTCCTCGCGCCCGACCGACCGCACATTTCGCCGACTATTTAATACCACGATAAGACAAATATTTTGTTAGTAAAAAGGGTTATTTTTATTTTTTACTTTTTTTCTATTTTTTTTCTTTCTTCCACGTTGGCAATATTGGTTTTTCGGGTAATCGGAATAATTGGAATTGTGCGAGCGGTGCGAGTGGGCGCTCGTGGTGATCGCTCCGTCGAATTGCGCGCGTGGGGAAAATCCATACATAAGCAAAGAGTGACGGATTGCAACAACAACAACAACAACAACAACAACGCGAGGGAAGGGTATGGATAAAAAACTCGAAAAATAAGGGACGTCGGATTTTTTACGGGAGTTTCGTAGCTACGGTGATTGGCCTTGGTTGATTTTTATTTCACCCGGGCTGCGTGCAGCCGCCCTGTGTACAGAACCCGACGAAGGATCGCGGAATCGGCCGCGTGCGCTGTGCGCCGCTTGTTTACTCTTCCGTCCCGGCGATTCGAACCGGCGCGCACCATCGATGCCGCGCGCGCCGCAGCGTCGACCGAAAAATTAATTAACGTGCAAATTGAATGCGTCTTCATTATAAAGAAAGAAAGAATGGCGATTCGATCGTCGGCGAACCCTCGGAGAAAATTAACCGCCGCCGGGTAAACCATCCTGCTGCTCGACGGCGAACGCTGCGCGCTAGCGCCAAACCCGCCGGGCAATTTTTCGCGGCAAATCATTCGATTATATATTTCAGCATCGGTGTTCGAACGTCACTGCACGCATGTTCTAAAATCATTTTGCGCCTCGGGTTCGGTGAAACAATTGTAATTAATTGCTCGCAAAATATATGTGTGTGCCTATTGTAACGTAACACTATTATATATCGTGTATCGCAATCATCATCAATCATCAACAATTACTTAGATGAATTATTTACAAGTGTTAAAAAAATGATTCCTTAAATTAATATTATTTGCCAAAATTAAATACATTTATATCGACACAATTGAATTTTTCGAAAACGACGATTGACAGCCAAAAAATGTTAAAAGTCCGTGATGAATAAAGTTCCACATTTCACCCGCCCGATTAACCCGCCGATAGCTTCGATAGAATTAATTCCAGCGGAAATCGTCACTCGCGAATTCCTCGCGGCTTACGTGTCTTGCTTCGGGATCGTCGCCGCGGCGCGCGATGTGCCTACTTAGATGAATTATTCCCAACTGTTAAAAAAATAATAATTTCTCAAATTAATATTATTTGCCAAAATTTAATAAATTTATATCCACACAATTTCAAAACTCCAATCAATACAATTTCGAATTTCGAATTTTTCGAAAACGTCGATTACGTGCCAAAAAAATATTAAAAGTCCGTGAATAAAGTTCCACATTTCACCCGCTCGATTAACCCGCCGATAGCTTCGGTCCATCCCGCCAGGCACGAATTAATTCCAGCGGAAATCGTCGCTCGCGAATTCCTCGCGGCTTACGTGTCTCGCTCTGGGGTCGTCGCCGCGGCGCGCGATGTGCCTACTTGTCGAGAATCGCCCGCGATTCCGGGAACGGAGACGCGCACGCGGTCAGAAATTCAGGAGGTCCCGCCGAGGCGCTGCAGCAGCAGCGTCGTGCCGAGTTGCTGCTGCGCGCGAGGTTCACGTCGGTCCCCGGGACCGGTGTCCGGCCTGCGGCCCGCGGCCTCCGGCCTCGCCGGCGGCTGGACGGCTCGTTACGAGACCGATTTAACCCCCGTTGACCTCGGCACTCGGCATCGCCGCTGCGCGCCCCGCTCTCTTCGTTCTCCCTTTCTTCCTTAGTTTCGTCGGCTCTCGCGTCACCGTCGTGCGTTTTATCACACACACACACACGTACTGCACAATACATCAATGTGCTCGGCGCTGCTGCAGCGTTGACGGCAAAGCGCGCGGCTGCTACGTCGGCGCGCGGACCCGGCGCGCTGGCTATTAATACGTGCCTCGACCGAACGATAATTAGATGGACGTTACCCCTCGGTGAAATTGGAGTAATTAGATTTAATTGGCACGAGAAGGGGAAGAGACGCGCCCCGCCCGGTCGGTGGCCCGTGGTTATTGTTTCATTCCGGCCGCACGCTAGCGGCTCCTTCCACTTTCGGTCTCGGTTCGAGTATACATATTCAGCGGGCGCGAATACACCATACGCGGGTATTCGATACTGCGCGGCGCGCAGCTCGATACTATAGTGGAGCGCGAGACCTCGTTGCGCGCGATGAAGAATGTGTCGGGTGTAAAAACGTCGATGGACCAATGTCGATGCCGCCGATGTCAGATCAATTTCGTTCTGGATGACCTTGCGACGAAGTAACGGAACGAAAGAGCAGTCTAATCGGACCCAACGATACATTTTTTTTTACTTACTACACTGTTGAAAATCTACGGTGTCAAACACCGCGAGTGTGGACTTTTTCCTAGTGTTACTTATTACAGTGTTAATAGTAACACTTTTTACGGTGTAGAATTAACACTAGCCGTTTCGTTCAATTTTTCCTGTGTTACCGACGAAACATTGTAACACTTTTCGCTTTAAAGGCATGAATGCAGGTATCATACGTGATTTCTTATTATGTCGTGATAATAAGTAATTGATCTGCATTTTTTTTTTCTTCGACAATAAAAATTCGGACTAAATCATTAACGAGATGCACATTACTGGCGTCTGTATTTTTATTTTCGCTTCGATCCGTTGATAAATTGCGAAAAACGGAACTTCTGACCTTTTAAGGTGAAAGTCGGTATTTCAGACTCCCTGCGGGGGGGTAATTCGTGCAAAAAAGTGCATTTTTGTGAATTTTTTTTTACGACACAGTTGAAAACTATGGAATAAAACCAATGGTACATCAAAGTATAACATTCGAATAATATTGTGTAATATTTTCATGAAGAAATATTAAAAAAGACGGCAATGGCAGCATTTATTCGGAAGCGTCTCGGAAAAAAGTAGAATCAGAAGTAGAATCGGTGCTGGATCATCCGAAATAAAAAAATCAAAGTTCTTTCGTTAGATAATCGCTTTCCCCAGGTAACGCCAAAGGGGTTTTTCGAAATATAAATTTTTCACTTTTTGGGAACACTTTGAAGGGAAAAACGCGATTTTTGCGAAAAAATCGGCTAATTTAGTATTGTAAAATAAAAAATATTTAAAAAATCGAAAAAACTCTTCAGCGTTACCTCGTAAATTATGTTCAAAAATAGTATCCAAAATTTGAAAAGGATCGGTGCAGTAGTTTTCACGTTATGAGGGGCACCGACTTTGGAAACGTGAGTTGTGGGAAAAACGCTTTGAAGTCGCGCTCGAGGCGGGCGGTATAACAATCCGTGAGTATAAAAATACTCATAACGTCGTCAAGTGTGCTCCGAATGACTTGAAATTTTGACACAACATTCTTGAGGTATTATGCATTCAGTTAAAAATATAAAATAAAAATGAAAAAAAAAATTAAATACCCGACCCCCCCCCCCCCCCCCTTAACCCCTTATCACCGTGATTGGTGGGGACCTATATAGACACTGTCTTGGTGTTATTTTAATACTGGATTTTTAAGTGTAGAGGGCAATCCCGCGCGCTAACTTTTATTTTGCGGCGGTAGATAAAAACTTGTGCTGACGGCGAAAAGTTTGTCAAGATAGAGCAACAGATTTGTCGTCGCTCCCACATTATTTCTCTTCGTGATTTTACAGCCATCCGTTCCCCCCCCCCCCCCCCCCCCCTTTCCGCTCTCCCGACGGATGTGGATCGAGTGTCCGCACTGCAAATTCGATACACACAGCTGAGGCGAGTAGCGCCCGTGACCTCTCATTGTCCGTGAGGAACAATATGTTGCGCGTAAAAACATCGATGCACCGAGTCAATTACACTGGACGGTCGATCATCCGCCGCGAAGTTTCGCCTGTCAATACCGCAACGTTATTACGAAAATCACTGTCCGTCAGCGCGCTTAACTTTCGATCGCGATAACGTGATGCAATGTAATTACGGTTAAAGAGCGTCAACAGCATTCTGAAAAATTGCGACCGTCGTGTCCCGCCCCGTGCAGAAAATATGTTGGGGAGTCCCAACAAACGATCCGATTCCGACCGGGATTTCATCCGGTGTCCCCAAATCGGGACTCCCTGTAAGAATCCAGAGAGATCCCGAGGTGGGTTCCCCAAAGTGGGATTCCATATAGGATTCCAGATGGATGCTGATTGGGGAACGGAAACGATGTTAGGGACGTCTCGGGGATTCCCAAAAATGGGATTCCTTGCAGAAATCCAGATCGATGCCAGTTTGGAAACGCGTCAATAAATCGACGCAGTTTTCTCATATTTCTAACAGGAATCCAGTTGGATACAGACTTGGAAATGAAAATACGCAGCTTTCGATAAGTTGAACGTAAAATTAGCAACAACGCGCTCGCTTCGCTCGCACTCCAGATCACATTTAGAAAAAAAGATTTGTTGTCACATCATAAATAGTTCATTTAACAAACTGTTGTTATTTCAACTACAAAATGTATTGTTATCGAAATATCAGAAAAAAATATTTGTTGTCATAACATAAATAGTTCTATTTAAAAAAATGTTGTTATTTCAACTACAAAATGTATTGTTACAACAGTAATATATCTATCGAATATCTGGACGGTAAATACGTAAAGCATCTCTCGAGGAAGAGAATCAGCCGTAATAAATCAAAATCGAAAAAAAAACACGGTTTATTCTTTGAAAAAACTGAATGAAAATTATATTTTTAAAAGCTTGCGTAAATCGGTTAATATTTATGCAAATCCGTTGCAATTAGAGTTTTCCCTGTTCAAGAACATATATTTTTATACAAATCACCATAAACTATGGCCAATTGATTATGACAAACATTCTAAGAAAATTTGAAACTGCTGCGAAGAGTGAATATAAAATTTGAAACTGCTGCGAAGAGCGAATAGAAAATTTCAATCTGTAGCGAAGAGTGAATAGAAATTTTGAAACTGCTGCGAAGAGTGAATAGAAAATTTCAATCTGTAGCGAAGAGTGAATAGAAATTTTGAAACTGCTGCGAAGAGTGAATAGAAAATTTCAATCTGTAGCGAAGAGTGAATAGAAATTTTGAAACTGCTGCGAAGAGTGAATAGAAAATTTCAATCTGTAGCGAAGAGTGAATAGAAATTTTGAAACTGCTGCGAAGAGTGAATAGAAAATTTCAATCTGTAGCGAAGAGTGAATAGAAATTTTGTTCGGGAAGTAATTATGGGCTTCACGGCGAAGAAATTCGTAAACGGAAAGAAGCCCAAGTAGGAATCGCCGACGCTGGAAATATGGCACAGCACTGGCCGAACGCTGGGTGCCGACGCTCGGCTAGTAACCTCGGGCCGGATCTGGCCGATGGTTCACGCCAGTGTTGGGCGAAGGTTTGAAACGAGCGTCGGGCCAAAGTATGTTGCCGATGTTGGACCAGTGCTGCGCCAATGCTCATGCATGAATCTGACCGATGTGTCACGCCAGCGTCGGGCAAAGGCTTAAAAAGCATCGGGCCAAAGCATTTTCCCGGTCTTCGCCCAGTGCTGCGCCAGTCCTGATGTCGATACATGCAATTGAGGTTATGTTCATCGATATAAACATATCCTCCAGTAACGCGAAGAAGTAAAGACGTAAAAATGTCGACCGCGCGTTCAAGTCGGTTGCGCGTGCAAAAGCATCGGTTTAAAAAAAAACACGAGTGAGACAAGCGATGAAGAGTCGCGAGAAAATCCGACCACGAAGAAGACTAGAAGGGGCGGTGATATTTTGAATTCGTTGCCCCGAATCCTCAGTGGTCCTCTCGACCATCCTAACCTCGAAATTCGCAACTCGGACGACGCATCAGAATTCGGGATTCCACCTGTCAGCGACGACGAAGTGAGCTTCGAAAATGAAATTTTCTATTCGCTCTGTGCAGCAGTTTCAAAATTTCTATTTACTCTTCGCTACACATTGAAATTTTCTATTCGCTCTCCGCAGCAGTTTCAAAATTTCTATTTACTCTTCACTACAGATTGAAATTTTCTATTCGCTCTCCGCAGCAGTTTCAAAATTTCTATTTAATCTTCACTACAGATTGAAATTTTCTATTCACTCTTCGCAGCAGTTTCAAAATTGCTATTCACTCTTCGCTACAGATTGAAATTTTCTATTCGCTCTTCGCAGCAGTTTCAAATTTTCTATTCACTCTTTGCTACAGATTGAAATTTTCTATTCACTCTTCGCAGCAGTTTCAAAATTTCTATTCACTCTTCGCTACAGATTGAAATTTTCTATTCGCTCTTCGCAGCAGTTTCAAAATTTCTATTTACTCTTCACTACAGATTGAAATTTTCTATTCACTCTTCGCAGCAGTTTCAAAATTGCTATTCACTCTTCGCTACAGATTGAAATTTTCTATTTGCTCTTCGCAGCAGTTTCAAATTTTATATTCACTCTTCGCTACAGATTGAAATTTTCTATTTGCTCTTCGCAGCAGTTTCAAATTTTATATTCACTCTTCGCTACAGATTGAAATTTTCTATTCGCTCTCCACCAATCAATTTATTACAGAGGTTTTACAGGAGTCTTATCGGGAAACATTTCAGCAGCATTTATTGTATTTTATTCAATATTATTCCTATTAAATCCTATATTCCTACTAAAAACCGCGTGGGACTACTTGTAATCCACTTCGGAATCCAGTCGGGCATCCCGACAAAACTGCATGGGAGCGGTTCGGATCCACGTTCGGATCCAGTTGGGTGTCCCGATAAGAATCCAGTTTGCGAGCATTACACTTCATGTTGGGAAACCGACTGGACATCGGACTGGATCCCTGCCTCACGGCAGGGAATCCAGCCGTTCTCCAGATGGATCCCAGTGAGAATTTCTTCACGGGGCACCGTCTAATATTAAATACGTGAAAAAAATCTCCGCTGCCTGATTTTCTGCAAGTTTCGCTGTTTCGCGGGGTCCGAAGTGTGGGTGGTATCACTTATTCGGTTACTTTTATGCTTCTTGCGACAATAATTTATTCATTGGTTTTTAAAACCAATTAGGAAAAAATCAATGAAGATATATCGGATGAGAGCTAAAACGTTAAAACATTCGGATTTTTTTCTACGGACCGTCTTTCATCGAAACACCTGAAAACCAATAACATACAGCGTACAAAAATCATCTCCAACAAATAATTTATTCAACCGGGAGCCAAATTATCGTATATCTGTGACTATTCGTACAGCAGAACTCTCTGTATTCGGCATTGTTATCCCGTGGATTTTTCTCAGTGCACCAGTCACTTTGGTTATTGGCTCCGTTGCGATTTCTCCGAGTAATTACGTCAGTGCAGCCGAGTCTAATTAGGCCGAGCCATCGGCGCTTTATTTGCACCGGTCAAACCAATAAACCCGCACCGAACGAAATAGTGCGCGCGACCTGAGTCAAAGCGAGAAAGCTCGCAGTGGAATATTCAGGGCAACCATTCTCGTTATATATCGATATGCGATGGACTGCCAAGTTATTATATTCGACGGACGTGAATACACACGGTGAAAATTCCGGATTACTAACGAGATCGACCCGGAGACGTTTTGCGACTGACATCCACGATACTCGATCCTCCGATCTCAGCGAACGTCGATAGGATGGGGGGGGGGGGGGGAGGGAGAGGGGAAGGACCACGTTCTTTTCGAAAAAAAAAGTCCTCGAGGGTCGCTCTCGTCGTCCTCCTCGAGGACTTCGATTATATCGACGATTTAATCCGTCCGCGCGCCCAACGAATTAATATTGAAAATCGCGGAGGAGCTACGAATTCCATCGAGAAATTTCTCTTTCGTCGTCGACTGCGCGAGCGCGCATTCAGCAGCAGCTACGACGATCCGCGTTCCCGTCGATATATGTCAAACCTCGACGGGTCCCTCCGCGCGCGTCTCGTACTAGGTATCCCCGTCCTCGGTACTCGAAGAACGCGAGCCGCGCGCCTCTCGTTTAACCGTGTACACGCGCGCTATGTCAATATCACGGATTCTCAGGGAGCCTCGACGTTAAGAACCCGGTAAACGATCCCTTCTTCACCTGCGCGAAGGCTGCAAGGCTGAACGGCCTGTGAGGGGAATTCGGAAATCCGCTCCGCGACACAGAAGTCCTCATATCGGTGTTTATACGTCGTTTCATGCGAAAATAAAAAAAAAATGTAAAGAATAAAAATAAAAATAAAACAAGAATGCAAGAATTAAATAAATGCGTTTTATTTAATACTTGCATTCTTATTTTATTTTTATGAAAAATGTAAACTATAAAAATAAAAAGAAAACAAGAATGCAAGAATTAAATAAGATACATGTTTTATTTAATTCTTGCATTCTTCTTTTATTTTTATTTTTATATTGGCTCCACTATACATCTCGATGTATCGAAACGATTACGATTTGTCCAATGCGACATCTATAGCATGACAAGTGGTCGCACAAACGGCGTAACCGAGGTTTACCCGCGACGCCCCGCGTCTCGCCCTGCCAGAGGCGAACTAATATATCGCTAGGACGTCTCGGCCACGTGCACCGCTCAGCCCGCTACAAGCGGCAGCCCCGTTCGCGGACGTCAATACGCGCGCGGGCGCGGCACCTCCGCGCGCGTCTCGCGTGTTGTGCAACGCGCCCACCGGCGATTCTCCGACTCCGTCGGAGGAGCTTCGGGCCCTCTTGGATATTCCCTTTCGTCGGGGTCGAGCAAAGAGCCGCGCGCGCGAGGATACGTCGGAGGAGCTTCGGGCGCCGGCTTAACGGCTACTTCCGCGATGCCCTGCGGCGGGGAAAATTCCCCGAGTGCACCGGGCATAAATGGAAAGAAGGCGAGATTTTATTAGATACGACCCCGAGATCAAAGTACGCGCGGCGCGGTACCTACGTTTTCCACTACGATCCCCTCCCTTCTCCACCCCCCCCCCCCCCCCCCCCCCCCGACCCCGACGGCATGAAATCACGAAGGCCCTCTGGTCGCATCGCGTAATGAATCAGCGGAAATGAAAGGGTCTCTCGCGTGCGCTTTTTGCCCCGTCGAGCGAGCCGGCCATTTCCACTGACTTTCTCCCCTTGGGAGGCTTCTCGCACAGTGTATTAATTCGGCGCCATTGAATTGTGCGCAGCGATTGAGAAAAGTCGAGGGATGCCCGGAGCTAAGTAGCAGGCAATTTGCGTATCACTCTCGCAATGTAACAACATTTATTATATACATCTACATCTATATATCTCCCTCTTTTTATATGTATATATAATATATAGTGCATTAAAGAAGTAATTGGTTGCTCAATATCGGACATGGTGGGACTTGGCGGGGACTGAAAGAATGCTGGAACTCACGGAGGTAGACGGATGAAAAAAAAAAACGAAGAAGGAAGGAAAAAAAACGACGGAAAGATCCAGTGAGACGGGGGAAGGAAAATTAAATTTTCTAAAAGGCTGGTAGAGAGTGAGTGGAAATTGGCCATGCCATTATCATTCGGAGGAGAAAAGCAGCGGGCTAGTGTCGAGAATGAGGCAAGAACTATTTAAATTGAAACTGAAGCGCTTCTCTCCGACCCCCCCTCACCCCTGACGTGGGATACTTTCTTAGTTCTTGCACACTCACGTTTAGACTCACACTCACCCTCACCCTCTCACTCACACTACACCTACTCTCACATTTTCACTCACATTCACACTCACACTACACCCACACTCACGTTTTCACTCACATTCACAGTCACACACACACTCAGCACCGTCACATTCACACGTACTGCAACCCCTTTCGATTCTTCTGCTCCGTCCTACTACCACGCGGGGCGTTTTCCGTCTCTCCCGCGAATTCCAGTCCTTTCCCTTCGCGTTTTCGCGAACGCGGTGCGCGCGCGGCGCGCTCGCCGGCACCCGCGAGCGAGCTAAGCAGCGCGCACGCTCCTCGCACTTTGGAAATTGGCTCCTAAATCGCGCGAGGTGATTCCGATCGAGCTAGTTCGTAAATTATCGGGTCCCGCGCGAGGCGCCCTGGAGAATCGGTTCGCGGTGCTGCCCTCTCTTAGCTCCTCCGCCTGTCTGCGATCGTTCTCCCAGCCCCTCTCTCGCAGTCTCGCGGCTGCCTGCCACTCTCACTCTTTTCTATCCCCGAATTAATGTATCCCAGACTCGTCTGCGTTGCAAAAATCAGCAGAGTGAGAGAACCGGGAATTCAGAGACTGCGAGCAAGTGAGAGAACAAGCAACCCGGTCGCCCCTGCGGGGCGCCGGGTTGTTGTTGGAGGGCTTCGCCCCCCAAACCCCCCGAAAATGACCCTGCGGCAAAAATGTCCCTTCGGGACATTTTTCCCTGGTGTCATTTTAAGGCACTCACGCGGTAGTCGCGCTCCGCGCTCCGCAGGGGGTCGTTTGGACGTCGCGCTTCGCGCTCCGCACAGCGCCGGTCGGACGTCGCGCTTCGCGATCCGCACGATGCCGTTCGAAAGTCGCGCTTCGCGCTCTACACGGTGGCGTTCGGACGTCGCGCTTCGCGCTCCGCACCGTGCCGTCCGGACGTCGCGCTTTGCGCTCTGCACGATGCCATCCGGACGTCGCACTTCGCGCTTCGCACGGTACCGTTCGGAGGTCGCGTTTCGCGCCGTGCACGATGCGGTTCGGACTAGAGACGTGAGCGGTATACATGACCAGTAATTTTACGATTAAAAACCGGTATGTGACCGGTGTTAAATTTACGACATCGGTAATAAAGTCATATAGTCTCTTAGTGATTAAGAATTCTAGTCAAGTTACGGTGAATTTACGAAACAACGTTGCTGTAATTTTACCAAAAAATTCGTTACCGGTTATTTCACAACTATATAGACGCAGTTTACCATTTTTTATGGTGAATTCACCAACAAAAATTTGTAACCGGTCAAACTTACGAGCATTTTTCATGACCGTATTTTCACAACATAAAGATGATAGAAAAAAAAATGTGGATAAAAAACGGTACGGTAGTTTCATTGTTATTTTACCAAAAATAAAAATACCGGTATTTTCATATCTATATAACTCTGTGATTTTCAATGTCGGTCATTTTCAAAAAATAAAAATTCATTCGAATCAATAGAAAATGACCCATAAAATGGTCAATAGAAAATGTGGAGTATGAATTTATCGCGTTCAAAACGCAGGCAGCGAGGCCACAAGAAATGACCAATTACAACGAGGACCCAAGGCCCTAGGATGTTGAGTTATCGGTCGGTAAGGTAGTGGAAATGGACTTGTCTCGAGACGCTATCGTGTCTCTTGAAAAGGCGTAAATCGTCATTAAGTTCTACTTTCTTATTATAGTTAAATCATTTAATAATAAAGTGTGAAGAAGGGTTATCGTTAAAAAAAAAAAGATATAAGAAATTAATAAAACCGCCCTAGCAGATCGACCAACCACGAAAAATCCAACCAGGTCGGTTTAGAACACGAAAACAACCAGTATTTTGAAGAAAACAACCACTGACAAACCGTGTTCTCAACTAAATCTCAGTTGGTCGGTGGTTGGTTTCGATGAAATACTAGTTGATCCCGTGTCCTAAAACGACTCGGTGGGGATCATAGTCGGTATACGGTTGGACCGAACTGTTAGGGCGTGAACGTAGTTGTAATTTGGTGATTACGATTGTTTTATGATAAATAAATTAAATCGAGAGATACATCAGCCACAGTGACAGGTGAACATTCAGAGACGAAAACAGACCAAAAAACAGCGAATGCAGTGATAAGATCCAGTGAAAATAAGCAAATAAGAAATAATTCAATATAAAATATACATTATTCATTTATATTATCGATGTGTGTCAATCGAAATGAGGTCAAAACACGGTGTCTCCGGTAAAAGAGTCTTGAAGCGTCTCGTGTCGGTCGGTAAAGTAGGTTTTGTCTACACTGGAACCTCTTATAGCGCACACCCTCATAACGTACATTGGGAAACGTACCAGCGCTGTGATTGGACGATTTAGCGAGAGAGAGTGAGAGGCACGAACGTTTCGCGTGCCTGATTGGCTCTTCACTTAGCGTACATGTCCCCGCATTTGGTACGCTATGAGAGGTTCCACGGTACTTGGACTTGTCTCGAGACTAGAGATGTGGAATTACCGTAAAATCCTGGAACGGTAAACTTACCAAAAAACAATGTCAGTGAATTCGTACACAAGTGACGCGGAATCGTTTGATAGTTTGTAATTAGTGTTTGTTAGTGATTAATAGTCCACGATATTTATTTGAATTTCCTTCGTAATAAGTATCAAATTAATAAAAATTAATTTATTAAAATGTATTAATATAGGTAATTATCACTCTAAAATGATCTTATGGCAAATATAAGAGAAGATATATCTGAATTGAGATAAAATATGAGTACGCTGTAAGTTATAGCCAAAGTCAAGTACGCAGTGGAAAAATATTCACTTGTTCACCTAAGTAGAGTTCCTCATTACCGACACATGCAGCTAACTGTGTCGGTATATTGGAGTTCTCTAGAATTCAATCTATAGCCGCCTCGTTCACAGATAGTTTTCGGGTCTACTTCCAAAGTCTGCCAAAACCAAAGTCTGCTAAAACTGCAATACCGACAGAACTCTTAGTTGGTCGAAGCGCCACAAGAGGGGGTTGCCGGCAGAAGCCTAATTCGAAAATCCGAAAGCACAATACCGGGTGGCACGTCAGTTGCTAGGAACAGTGGTGCTCAACCGAAACGAAATCAAGAACGATTTCAAGAATGATACGCGCACGGGCGCATGAAACTCGTGGATAACAAATAAAAAGACGAGATTCGGATGCTTAATCGCTTTATTAATTTTTGTTACAATATTCAGTTTCCAATTGCTTTATTAATCTTTGTTACAATTTTCATATCCATCAGAACGCGAAGCTTCTCCTCGAAATCTTCACTGCAAGGCACGCAAACGCAGTCGGCGCAAATTCTCGCCTGAAGCTGTAAAAAAAAAACTCATTATTTTAATGTTTTCATGTTTTTATGTTTAAATTGTAATGTTTTACCTGAGCCGTTTATCGAAGATACAATTGCGCCACGTCCAAAACATTTTGGAGTCTGTTGACTTCTTGGTAATTTTCCTTGCGATGAGTCGCGTCGAATATTCGTAGCTTCGCGGAAACTCCGGGCCTGACCGTTCAGTCGCTCTTCCATCTCCTTGGCGATGAGCTCACCACCCTCGTGAAACTTGGCGGCGATGAGATTTTCGGACCTCGCGACGAACGACACGAGATCCGCTCGATTCACCGCAGTCTTGAACTTCGTCGTGGTCGCGTGAAACTTGTTGCCGACGCTGTCGAAGTACTCGACCACGTAATTCAGTTCCATTCCCTTGGGTTGCATGTTCAATTCCTCGCCGCTTCTTATGCGAATGTTCGAGCTGAGTGTCAGCATCATGTAATGAATTGGCTTTACCTAAGAGAAATGAAATTCAAGGTTAAAAAAAGAATGCTAAGTGGCTGTTACACGAAAAATTCATTTCAAACCATGGCTACACTCACGTTAACGATGACGTCGACAGATTGCTTCATAGTTGTAGGCCTCGAAATTGCTGATGGCGATTTTTTCGTGTAACAGCCATTTGGCATTCTTTTTTTAACCTTGAATTTCATTTCTCTTAGGTAAAGCCAATTCATTACATGATGCTGACACTCAGCTCGAACATTCGCATGAGAAGCGGCAAGGAATTGAACATGCTACCCAAGGGAATGGAACTGAATTACGTGGTCGAGTACTTCGACAGCATCGGCAAGTTTCACGCGACCACGACGAAGTTCAAGACTGCGGTGAATCGAGCGGATCTCGTGTCGTTCGTCGTGGGGTCCGAAAATATCATCGCGGCCAAGTTCCACAAGGGTGGTGAGCTCGTCGCCAAGGAGATGGAAGAGCGACTGAACGGTCAGGCCCGGAGTTTCCGCGAAGCTACGAATATTCGACGCGACTCATCGCAAGGAAAATCACCAAGAAGTCAACAGACTCCAAAATGTTTTGGACGTGGCGCAATTGTATCTTCGATAAACGGCTCAGGTAAAACATTAAAATTTAAACATAAAAACATGAAAACATTAAAATAATGAGTTTTTTTTACAGCTTCAGGCGAGAATTTGCGCCGAATGCGTTTGCGCGCCTTGCAGTCAATATTTCGAGGAGAAGCTTCGCGTTCTGATGGATATGAAAATTGTAACAAAGATTAATAAAGCAATTAGAAACTGAATATTGTAACAAAGATTAATAAAGCAATTAGAAACGGATTATTGTAACAAAGATTAATAAAGCGATTAAGCATCCGAATCTAGTCTTTTTATTTTTTATCCACGAGTTTTATGCGCCCGTGCGCGTATCATTCTTGAAATCGTTCTTCATTTCGTTTCGGTTGAGCACCACTGTTCCTAGCAACTGACGTACCACCCGGTATTGTGCTTTCGGATTTTCGAATTAGGCTTCTGCCGGCAACCCCTCTTGTGGCGCTTCGACCAACTAAAAGTTCTGTCGGTATTGCAGTTTTGGCAGACTTTGGTTTTGGCAGACTTTGGAAGTAGACCAGTTTTCGCCTCTTAAGGGGCTGCTGGAGTAGATTTTTTTACCGACTGGTCGGTAAAAAAGTATGGTTTCGTAGTTTATGGTTTACGTCGTTATTGTATTACAAAAATGTCTCAAATTGCACAAGATTATTATATTAATGTAAGCGCATCGGCGTAGATTCTCGTTTTTCGTATGGGATTCCTGGAAATATTTATATAATACGAAAAAGGTGACAGTTGACAGTTCTAGCGGCCATATTGGTTTTCGATAGACTTACAAATTTACGATTTTCCTTGTTTTTCAAGCGTTTTCACCCAAAATTCGAGTCTACGCTGATGCGCCTATGTTGATGTTATAATCCTGTGCAATTTGAGACATTTTTGTAATACAATAACGACGTAAACCGTAAACTACGAAATCGTACTTTTTTACCGACCAGTCGGTAAAAAAATCTATTCCAGCAGCCCCTTAATATTTACCAGTCGATATCCACATGATGTAATGATTATTAAGCTTATTAAAAGACGAAAACTATCTGTGGACGAGGCGACTATAGATCGAATTCTAGAACTCCAATATACCGACATGGTTAGAAGCATGTGTCGGTAATGAAGAACTCTACTTAAGTGAAAAATATTTTCTGTCAAAATCCCATTCGGGAGAACGGACTTTCGAGTGTTCGATACATTCAGGCAAATGGTGCATTCGGGAACATTACAATTCTGTTGAAATGAAATTCGGTATTTTCATCCGTTCGGCATAAAAACTTTTCGGCGTTTTCACCGTTTGGCTAATAAATATTTCGGTATTATGACTCGTCGGATCTTTTCTCATTCGGGTGAACGGTCAATCGGCATTTATAAATTGGCGCGTTTAGTACGTTCGGCTATCGTATTTTTTGGTCGAGTGACGGCAAGCCGTCAGCGCGATTGCGGTCGCGGCGTGAATTATGAATCAGGTGACAATCGTGAAACACCTGAATTTGTTGGGTTCTATTTTTTTATAGTAGTTAATTAATTTAATAATTGAGTGTAAAAAAATGTTAGAAATCAATAAAATCATGAATGCAGGTGTTATATGGTAATTACGTGATGATTTACAATGAGTAAATAAAATTGACAAAAACATTAGCAGTGACAAGTGAAAATTTACAGACGAAACCAGACAATAAATAGTGAATACAGTTATGAGTGCCAGTGAATAAAAAATAACGAATAATTTAATGAAAAATATACATTTCAAACATATATAGTTCCGTAGAGAAGGTGTCAATATGTTTTACGAATTTTGTGTTTAGGTTATGTTTATACTCATAATATTTCAGTTTGGTATATTAATTATGAATTAATAATACAATAAAAC
Organism: Itoplectis maculator; assembly: GCA_964034905.1. Classification (NCBI taxonomy): domain Eukaryota; kingdom Metazoa; phylum Arthropoda; class Insecta; order Hymenoptera; family Ichneumonidae; genus Itoplectis; species Itoplectis maculator. The sequence goes on along the minus strand of OZ035857.1, from coordinate 2,011,005 downwards.
TGTATCAGTGCAATTAATAAATATAAAAATTGAAAAATCATTTCGGAATCAATTATTTTGACATTATAATATGTGGAATGTACAGCGGATAATTATTTTGAAGAGAAAAATATTATTGTTATCATAATTGTGAAATTAATTAAAATAGAATATTTTGATTCTATTATGGTAGGTAATCATCATTCTAAAATGATCTAAGGGCTAATATGAGGAAAGATACATTTGAATTAAGGTAAAATATGAGAACGCTGCAAGTTTTAGTCAAATTACTTTATTGACTGCGAAGACTGACAGCCGGACACAATTTTCAATTTAATGATTTGAGTGTCTTAGGTATTCACCACTTAAAAAGTGTGTAAGAAAAAAACTAAAAAAAGTGCATCAAGATTAAGTTGAATTAGAATTATGCAGCAAGTTTCAGCCAAATTCTTCCATCGATGGCCAAGATTGAGACCCGTATACAACTTGACGACCAAAAGTGCCAAATTTCTTCAAGTGAACTCCTGTATAAAATGATTGGAAAATTAACACACTTCATGGGCATACTTCCCAGTGCTAGACTAAGAAATATTCCAAATTTCAACTTGTTCGCTCTGTTCAGTCCAGAGCCACTAAGTGATACGGACGTCCGGGTAACACAAAATCTTGTCTGAAGGAAAAAATGTCTTTAGTAATGCAAATTCCTTATTATTTTATGTCAAGAATATGTATTTTAGCATGCTTAAGAAATGTGAACTAAAAAGTAGTGGATAAAATAAAATTATATTGACATTTTCCATAAAAAACGTATTTACACCCTTGGACAGCGAATTCAATAGGCACTCTTGGTGCGTTTTCTTAAAACGTGAGTGCCTAAAAATGAACATTATTAGTATTAAGGATAAACAAACATGTATAAATATAAGTATAAACGTATCATTTCGAGAAAAAATGTAAATAAGAAGTATATCCGAAAATATCGGTTATTACCGATATTTTCGATATTTACCGACCGCGGTCGGTAAATATACCGACTTAAGCAAATACATTTTATTTATTAATAAAATGTATTTGCTTAAGGCGTCTGGCCTCCTTGATCACTGCAAAAAATGGGTATAATTTATAAACCATAATAAATTCGAAAATATGAGACGGAAGATTTTTATTTTTTTCAATTATAAAAAAATATGGTTAGCCTAATAAACAATGTTCCTGCTCTTAAAATTTCGGTGAAAAACGTTACATTTTTTCTTCGGCCTACCATATTTTTTTAATGGTTGAAACAAATATATATTCGGTTCATACTTTCGAGTTTATAATGGTTTAAAAATTATACCCATTTCTGCAGCGGTCGAGGTGGCAAGACGCCTTAAAATAATCCTTACAATCGTTGTCGTCACGGATAATATTGCATGAAAATAATATTCTGTCGTTTTATGTAGGTCCGGTTACAAGTATGCGGAAAGCTGCTGTGGGTGATTCCGACGATGAAGAGTTAGCGTCCAACTCTGTGCTGGCAAATAAAGATTACCAGGTCATTACTGACACACCACGTTCGCTTTTGGGTGCAATGGATGAAAACCAAAATCTTCCCGAAGTTGTCAACGCGGAGTTCGAGTTTGTTGGTAATAAATTTGATATATATATACGAACGTAGACTGAACTGAAAACAATACGTATGGAAGCACAAACCCGGTAGCATCAAGAGTTGTATCACACGGTACATCACCCTAATTTTTCTCGCTGCGGGGTTTGTGCTTTTAATAGCTTCAACCGTCGTTGAAAATAGTCTCCAGAATTGATACAGTGTTTTTCAGATACTTGGAAAATTTACATCGACAAAAAAATGGAAGCGTTGGACGCCAGCTTGGGAGCCAAAGTAAAGGCTGCTAAAAGAAGCATATTATACGATTTCGACAAAAAAATCACCGAAGTGAAGAATACGATTCTCATGTCGATTGGCCAAAAAGCGAACGATATTGGAAACCCTCGAGCGGCGATAGGCACGACCTTACCAATTAAAACATCGGACGACTTCCTCGATTTCGACTCGAAGATAGCGACGAACGAGGAGATACAACAAGCTTTGGTAATTCTTTCAGATCATCTTTCTGCTCGGCTGATATTCTTTCCTCTAATAATTAACTTCGTTTATTTATGAACTTCATCATCCATTATTCAGTTCAATAATTATTTTCAATTGTTATTTATTTGAACGGTTTGGTTTAAATGCGGAATAATTCATCTTCATCCGTCCTTATATTGCAGAAATCACTCATGAACATCGTCACTGCTGGGTCGATGTGCTCGAAAACTGATATTGGGAAAATCATCAGCAGCCTTATAACCAAAGATGTGCAACTTCTGTACAGTGGATGTGGACGCACAGTTAAAGGCGTGGGAAAACGGAATTTCAGCAAAACATCGGTATATGATTGCATCAAAGGTAGTGCCATGTAATGTTATGTATTAAAAAGACGAATTAATCGGATTCAATTTCATGACATTGACTTTGATTCTTCATGATTATGTTCTCAGAGTTCATCGCGGGAAAATATACCGAAGCTCAAGTGCCCGTACAAATCGCTGCAAGTACGAGCAGATATTTGGCTGGTGCACTGGATCGCGAGGGCGGCCGTCGAGTTCGCGGTACCGTACGAGAGGAGAAAACATCAGAATTGAGTTCATGAGGAACGCAGTCCATGTGGAAATGTATTTCCTACGTTTTTTTTTTTTAAGTAAAAATAAGTTCAAGCCCTCTCGAGCTGTTTTGTGGTCAGCTCGAAGTCCGCCAAAATAAAAATTACGAATATTATTATTTTTTCACAGTTGTATGAACAGTTTCACAAATATTAAGTAAGAAATAATAAAAATCGTTGACATAATTTTGTTTTTATTTGAGAATGAACCCCTTATAAATGTATAGAATGCATAATATTTAGATTTGCCGATCGAGAGCCAGCAATGGTACTGTAGTCGTGCCATCACTGGCGGAGTAATGGCACTGTGGTTGCACCATTGCTGGTGGAGTAATGGCACTGTCGTTTAGCCGACACTGGCAGAGTAATGGCACCGCTGTTTAGCCGAAACTGGCCCCGTGTCGTTGCCAGTACTGGGACAGAGCTGGTCACCAACCGTCGGACCGAAGTACTCATGCCAGAGACATACCGGGGTTCGGCCCAGCACTGGCGTGCAGCGTCGTGCCAGGCCTGGCTAGCGTTGGCACGACGTTGGGCCCATACAGGCCCGATTGTACAACTTTTCCTGGGAACTCGTTTGGCACCTATGCCGCGAGCGTAAAAGCGTCAAACAGCCAAATCCACCTATCGCGTTCTGCGCGCGTGGCACTCATGTAGACTCGGTCGCCGAGAATCAAAGACCTTTATTTTGTGCAAACGCATCGTTTTGCATCGTTGAAACTCGTTTGGCACCGATGCCGCGAGCGAAAAATCGTCAAACAGCTAAATCGAGCTATCCCGTTTTGCGAGCGCTGCACGCATGTAAACTCGATCTCTGAATGTCAAAAACAATAATTTTGTGCAAATGCATCGATTTGCATCGTTAGAACTCGTTTGACACCGATGCTACGAGCAAAAAAGCGTCTAACAGCCAAATCGAGCTATCGCGTTTTGCGCGCGTGGCAATCATGTAGACTCGGTCGCCGGCTATCAAAAACCTTTATTTTGTTCAAATGCATCGTTTTACATCGATAAAACTCGTTCGGCACCGATGCCGCGAGCGAAAAAGCGTCAAACTGCCAAATCGAGTCATCGCGTTTTGCGAGCACTGCACGCATGTAAACTCGGTCGCCGAGTGTCAAAAACCTTAATTTTGTACGAATGCATTGTTTTGCATCGTCAAAACTCGTTTGGCACCGATGCCACGAGCAGAAAAGCGTCTAACAGCTAAATCGAGCAATCGCGTTTTGCGCGCGTAGCACTCATGTAGACTCGGTCGCCGAGTATCAAAAACCTTTATTTTGTGCAAATGCATCGTTTTGCATCGTTAAAACTCGTTTGGCACCGATGCCGCGAGCGAAAAATCGTCAAACAACCAATTCGAGATATCTCG